>JAGDQP010012638.1:0-49783 GCA_022664845.1 Lepisma saccharinum
TAGTCTGTTTATACATATTCTAAAAGTTGATTCATTAACAAATATGTCAACGTTATTAGGAAGAAGATTGTACGTGCTGATAATTCTATTCAAGAGGGACCTTTGTACAACATTTACCCTCACTGTTTGCGAGTAGAAAAGATCACTTGAGCGTGTTGTTCTGCAGGGTATACGAAAGTTTATTTCACCAAGCAGCTTTTCACAAGAAACATGACCATTGACAAGTTTGTGCAGAAATATAAGGTCTGAAATTTTGTTTCTTACTTGCGGTGGTTTGATATTCAGACATTTTAGTATATCATTTTTTTGGAAGTGTGCGGAGATGAGGTACTCTGTAGGATACGATGGCAAGAAAAAAATTTATTACGGAGTTTAATTTATTTAAATGAGTAGGGCAGGCCATTGACCAAATAGGGGAACAGTATTCAATAGTGGGGGCAACGTATGATTTATAGAACAAACTTAGGGAATGAGGATTTTTAATGTCCGTGAAGCGGTAAAGAAGACCCAGTTTTCTCATAGCAGTACGAGATATGATATTAATATGTTCAGCAAAAGTAAGTTTACTGTCAATAATAACGCCAAGATCTCTGAAGGAGGAAACTGAGTTTATGTTACTATTTCCAATTTTGTAGGCGTAGTTGATAGGTTCCTTTCTTAGCGAAATCGTAAGAGAAGCACATTTTTCAAGGTTTAGGTTTAGTTTCCAAGACGCACACCAGTTGAGGAGACTAGAAGCATCATTTTGAAGAGTAAGAGCATCCTTTCCAGAACGAATTTGCCTGTAGAGCTTGCAATCATCAGCGAATAGAAGAATATTGGTCAGACTATTTGCAAATAAAGAAGGCAGATCATCTATATATAATAGGAACAGTAGTGGGCCCAGGACACTGCCTTGAGGGACACCAGAAGATAAGGGAATAAAGTCCGAAATGGAGCCTGTGAGTTTGACTCGTTGTGACCTATGACTGAGATAGTTTTTAAGTAGTGAAAGTAACTTACCATGTATATTGAATCTTGAACTTAGTTTGTATATAAGAAGATCATGCGGAAGGGAATCGAAAGCCTTAGACAGATCCAAGTACAATATATCAAGCTGAGAATTTTCCGATATGCTATTTATAGCATCAGTCAGAAGGACAGATAAATTTGTGAGACAAGATTTCCCTGGTAGGAAACCGTGTTGTGAGGAGTTTAGAAACGGAGCTACAAATTTACATATTCTGTTTTTAATGATTTTTTCACATATAATTGAGAGAGGAGATAACAGAGAAATAGGTCGATAGGAGGACACATCATGTTTGCCTTTTCCAGGCTTATGAACTGGAGTGATATTAGCTTTTTTCCAGTTTGCGGGAAACACGCCTTCTTTAAAACATCTATTCAATAATACCGAAAGGGGTTGAGAAAGAGAGCTGGCAACACTTAATGGATTTTCACCGTGCACGTGATGGAAGTATGAAATCTGGTGGATCGGGGTCGGAGAGAGCAGGAGGTCTTCATGATCATCAGGAAGATTTGCGAGAAATATGCTGAGCAGAAAGGAAAGTGGGTTTGGAATTAGCAAAGTATATTGTTGGTTGTAAGTTTTACTATGGTCTATAGTGTCTAAAAGCAATGAATGATTAGCGTTATAGCGGTTGGTAATATAGCGTGTACGTAAGGTTTCAATATGGAACAGGATATTTGGTATGGTAACTCTAGCGTACAAGTCTGCTGTTGGGCTTGGTAGTTTAATACGGTATGCTATACGGAATGCATGGCGTTCAAGAATTTTGAGTTTACTATAATAAGATGAAGATGCTGCAATCCAGGCTGTATGTCCGTAAGTTAAGACTGGTCTGAGAAATGCTTTGTAAGTACTGATTATGGTTGTTGGTGATAATCCCCAAGTTGTGCCAGTAAGTCTTTTTAGGAGGTTCAAATGGTTGTATGCCTTGGTTGTGATTTGTTTCAAATGAGGCTTCCAAGTTAGGTGATAATCAAAGATGATTCCACGATATTTGACTGTATGAGTTGGTTTGATTCTGGTCTGTTGTATTGTTAGATGTAGTTTAGATGGACTACGGTGTATCCGTGAGCGTTGTTTGGGTGGTAAAAATACTATTGCTTGTGTTTTAGTTGGATTCATAGTAAGCCTTCATGTAGAACACCACTTACAGAATAAGTCTATTACCGCTTGCATGTTTCTGTTGATTTGATTTATGGTTTGAGCAGTAGTTAACAAGGTGGTAGAGTTGAACATTCTCTTTTAATGGCGAATGATCGGTACAATATAGAATATAGAGTAATGTGGAGAGTGCTGACCCTTGAGGGACTCATGTGTGAAGACAGACAGGGAAGGCAGGTGGTATGATTGATGGTAATGTAGGCGATACGTTCAGCAAGGCAATTGTAGATGTATCGGATGTATGCAATAGGTAGATAAAATTTCAGTAGTTTCCAGATAAGTGCATGGTGCCAAACTTTATCGAAGGCTTTCTCTAAATCAAATAGAACTAGTCATGATGGTTTGCAGGTGTGGAAGTGATTTGTGATATGGGTGGAGAGTCGTAAAAGTTGGTCCTGGATACTGTAGCCGGGTCGAAAGCCTGCTTGGTGAGTGGGTAGGAGATTTCTGTCGAGAAGATGGATGTTTAGGCGCTTGACTATGATTCGTTCTAGGATTTTGCTTAGTGTAGGTGTGAGCTGGATGGGTCGGTAGGAACTTACTGAGGAAGATGTTTTTTCTGGTTTGAGGAACATAAGCGTTTTAGATGTTTTCCATTGAACTGGTATATATCCTGTACGTAGTATGAAGTTGAATATGGCTGCTATCAGTTTCAGTAGTTGATACGGTCATTTTCCAGATGTCGATATACCGTCCTGGTCTGGAGCGGTATTCTTCTTACGAGCGGTGGTAGTAACTATGTCTTCAACTGTGATTGGTGCAGTAAGATGGTTGTTCTCGTTGATGCGGTGCTCAGAGTTCGGTTGCAGTTCTGGTGATGTAATATTCAACCTATTTACTGGATGTGTCTGTGCGATGAAATAATTCTGTGGTGTGAAGATATCCTGTATGTATGTTGCGAATGCATTTGCTTTTTCTTGATCAGATTGTAGAGGTTGGTCTTCTTGAAGTAATGGGTATGTAGTCGTTGTCTTTTTGCCGGCAAGGTGGTGAAAACGTTTCCAGAATTTCGATGGATACTCGGTATCTCTAAGTTTGTTGCAAGTCTTTACCCATTGCCTAAGTTTATATGCATTTATGTAATTATGCACTGAACGTTCTAACTGCCGATGAAGTTGAAGATCTGCTGGGTTGCGAGTTCGTAGGTATTCTGGAAATGCTTGTCGTGACCGTTTAACCTGTGTGAGATAGTATGGCGGAAGTTTCGACTGGTATGGCGTGATCTCTTTGATTTATGTCGTTTTATGTCGTTTTGATGCTGACTGAATGGTTTCCGTGATAATATTCAGCGTCTGATAAAGTTCCTCCCTGTTTGTGGGCCCCTGCATATTATGTAGCCTGTCATTAATATGCTCTCTGTATTTGCTCCAGTGAGCGAGGTCAAACCTGGTGGTAGTTCGTGGTGGAGGTTTGTCGGTTTTCTGGGAAGGCCTGGGGTGTAGGGTTATTTTGACGGGAACATGATCTCTGCCTACAGTATCCAGAACTTCTAGGTGTGAGCGGTGGATAAGGTTAGGGGATAGGATGACTATATCAGGAGTGGTCTGTGAGATTGGGCGGGTAGGTTTCGGTAATGGTTGGAGTAGTCCAGTGGTGCTGTTAGCGATAAAGTTTGTGAATTGGGCTTTTTGTCGGTCTGATCGAATATGAATATTTATATCCGCCATTGTGATGTATGTGTTAAAGTTATTCGACATATACTGAAAGAATTGTAGTGGAATAGGTTGTCCTGATCGAACGTATATGGTGGCTGGAGTTATATATAAATTTCGGGAATAAACAGTAGATATGATATGTTCAGGTAACTGAAGGTGTGGAATATGATGAACGCTGTGGGGTATTGTTGGTTTGAAACCTAGTGCTGCTCCGCCATTAGCTGGTAAGGCTGGTATAGTTCTTGTTTGATGAATAAATTTATAACCAGGAATTTTACATGATGATTGTGTATGAAGGTGTGCTTCATTAAGCAGAAAAGCATGTACTTTTTCATCTAGCAATAGTGCTTCAAATAACGGTTTGTGTGTCATTAGCGATCGAATGTTCACAGATAATATGACGATATCCATCTTAGTCTTGTGGTGTGATTTGCTGTGTTTGTGAGGAAGAGAAAAGCGGGGCTGTAACAAAATGTACATACGGACCTGTATAAGTTGCTTGGAAGTTCAATTGAAAAATTTGTTTTGCAGCTGTTTGCATTTGTTGAAGTATGTGAGAGCGGTGTGATGTTTGGATATTTTGTAGTATTATAGTG
This sequence comes from Lepisma saccharinum, assembly GCA_022664845.1. Taxonomy (NCBI): domain Eukaryota; kingdom Metazoa; phylum Arthropoda; class Insecta; order Zygentoma; family Lepismatidae; genus Lepisma; species Lepisma saccharinum. Next base: position 4,422 of record JAGDQP010012638.1, read on the forward strand.
ATGAAGGATAGTAATTGCTCGACAATGATTGGTTTGGTGACGAGTGGATGTTTGTCTTGGATGATGCCTTGGTCATTCGGTTGATCATGAATTCGAAGTGGCACGACTAAGTCAGGTTTGTCAGGTGGTGGCTGTGGTCTGGATTTACATACGTAACTATATGTTGGATGATTCTCTTCACATGCGAAACGTTTGGGTGGTCCTTGCATATTATTACACTGACCGGTAGGATGAGGTCCGGGGCAGTATCCACACTTAGGTTGATTGGTGGTATGAGAGTTGTAGCTTTGACATTTTTCGCAACTGATGGCAATCGGTGTTTGAGTACGAGAAGGCTCGACGCGATGTCTCTTTCTGTATATGTATGCACCTAAAGTGAGGAGACCATTGACTGTTTCGTGTGAATGTGTGAGTACTCTAACTAGATATGTAGGTCCATTTTGACATTTGATCCGGATGACTTTTGTAAATTCGAATTCTTCCTGTCTGAGTTCTTCAGCAATTTCGTCATCAGTCCATGTAGTGTCCACGCCACAGATTACAACAGAGAGAAGTGGTTGTTTACGTGGTGGAGGTGGTTGTTTGATGCGTTGATTTGATAAGTTCGTCATACTTGCGGATTTGCCAAATATTTCGAGGCTGTATTTATTGCGAATAGTTGTCTCGAGGTTAGCATCTCGTGACTTTATGATTACTCCGTTTCGCGTAGGAATGATTTGGCTAATGGTTTGGCGTGGCACATATTTACAAAATTGTTGGAGAATTTGCTTAGGATCTTGGAATTTGTTATCAAAGTTGCTCAGTAGGAATGAATATAGTGTAGAAGTTTGTTCTGATGTTTTTTATCTTCGATATGCATGTCTGATGAATCACTATCCTGATCATTTACATGTTGTTTTTTGTTAGGTGGTGATGTTGATTCTTTGCCGTCCGTTGCCCGTACGGGTGTTCTGGAACGTGTGCGGGGTTCAGTAGTCGTGGCCTTTGCATGATGTCATGATCGATGAATGGTACGAAAGTCGCTGGGTGAATGGTGTTTTAACTTGTGCAGGGAGTCCTTGGTGAAAGCAGTCGGTCATTGAATTAGCCCGTGCTGGGGCCGAAGCCCGTGAAATGGTGAGGAAAAAGAATAAGAGAATCAAAATGGCTGATGAGATGATCAGTCTCTGTGCAATGACTGCTGCCTCAAATTAACTTTCACCTTCCAACACTGAAAAGTGCTGTCGATCGTATGCGGCTGGTCTCGATTGTGCGTCTGCAACACAACGTCTTCGAAAGTACGTAACGAATCCCAGCTAGGCTAGGTTAAGTTATGACTGCAATGTTCGCCTCTGCTATTGCTTGTAACATACAACTCACACTAATATATAAGAATAAATATCCATGTGGCATTCTTTCCAAAATCCTTTAAGCAAATTTATTAAACATATGTCAGTGTATAAAAAGAAGAATTCTACGTGTAATTCGACAGAGTATAATCCGATTGTATAAAAACAATAAACCTACAATATATTTTCCTCTTGCCATCTGTTGACCACATCTATAAACAGTACAAATAATCATTTTCAGAGCTGCAATAGAAAACATGTGAAAATTTCTTCACACATTAAATATTAATGTGATTATGTTAATCATCATCTATATCAACACAATAATCATCCAGAACTCATCATAAAGGTCAAAATTGGTGTGTTTGTAGTAACTTTTCATTTTTTTCTGTTGTTGTGGCGATAAATATGGTGACCTAATTTTCTTTGTCATCCCGTAACAAGAAGTATGGTAAAGGTGTACGCATTCGCAAGACATCAATCTTTGAATATGCTCAAATCAGCAATAATGTATTGTTAGTTCCGATCTAACAAATCAGTATTGTTAATATGGTTAAAAATATGGTGCATTTAACAATATTTACTTAACAATGCTGAATCAACATTTATTGTAACTGCCGACACGGCCTCCGTTCTGAGAACAATTATCGCGACACCAACTGCACTCTACGCTACTTTCAACACAACAAAACACTCCAGAATGCGTTAGGAGAGGTTCTCCCAAAGCGTATGCGCATCAGACGGGTTCGGTTCATTTTGTCGACAGATTACTTTGTCGACAGGTACGTTTCGTCGACAGGTACGTTTCGTCGACAAGCCACTTTGTCGACAGGTACGTTTCGTCGACAAACCACTTTGTCGACAGTTCATTTCGTCGACAGTTAAGTTTCGTAGACAAGCCACTTTGTCGACAGGTACGTTTTGTTGACAGCTCCTTTCATTGATAAGTAAAGTTCATTAACACTTTATTTAATTTACCGTCTTATTTCGCCGATGATAATTTTATGAGCACTATTTTAAGTCAAGGATACAGTTTAGTTTCACCCATAGAGGAATTAAGCGGTATGTTTCAAGAATATGCGTAAAAAATACGCAATATAATACACTGTTTGGTTTTGCTGCAACATATATTACAAACTGCTACAATAGCTCTCCCTCCCATAGCCTAGTTATTCCATTATTTTTCTCATGTCCCTGAACTATCCGGTCGAGGAAAAAGGTAATAGAAAATGTAACTGCAGAAAATTCATTTCTAGCGCCACCTGCTGAGCATTATACTTTGAATTCAGAAATCCAGAGCATATGATAATTACAAGAAAATATTAGAGACATTTCTTGGTCTTGGGCGTCCGCAGGCAATAGCCCAAGAGGGGCATGTGCCCGGACATGGATTTTTAAAACTGATATTTTTTGTAATAGAAATGAGATATGAGTTCATTTTATTCTATGCACTCATGTATTAAGCCTATATGATTAAAAGTTTTACTCCACGTATTTTTTTTTTTTTTTTTTTGTCATCATCTCGTAGTTCTACGGGCTTTTGACTTGCAGTACAGAATAGTCACTTTTGTAATAGTAGTGCTATTCTAATATCAGAATTGTCATTATTTTAGAAATTCCAGATCATCAATATCAGGGTTTCCGCCAGGAGTTTTAGTTTGAAGGGGGTGTAAAGTAAAAATTGGAGGGAGGTAAGTGGAGTTTTGCACCCCAAAAATATTAAACTTGGGGTGTTGCCGATAATTTAGGGGTGACACCCTTACAGGAAGGCGTCTCCCGGAATTTCTAGTCAATATTTATTTTGCGCTTCGTGATATCTGAACCTAATGATTCAAATAATAAAAATAAACCTAAGCCAATTGGAAATATTTTGAAAAGTAATTTCCAACTGATTGGTATATTGTGGTTAACATTCTGCTTCATACTGTCATATCTTTGTACGTGAAACTTCTTATTTTAAACACGTTAAATTTCTTAACTTAAACATTTTGTTTAAGGATTGAACAATATTCTTTGGCCTAAGTTTGTTACGTTTAAGCAGGCACATACCCAGAAGTTGATTTTGGGGAGAGGGGGTCGAAGGTCTGTCTCAGTGTGAAATTTAATTAAAATGCATGTAATTTTGCCAAAAATTACATAAATTTCAGAAAGATATCTGATTTGGGTGGGGGGTTCCGGACCTTCAGGACCAACCCTCACTTCTGCGTATGTCCCTGTGTCTGAGGGTTGAGCTCCCTGCCTGATGACCTTTCCACGGGCAGCAACGATGTTATTAGTTCAGATCCTATTCCGGCGTTTGTGTGGTATAACAGACGAAATATCTAAAAAGAAAACCTACCCTTCTCCCTTCTATTTTCAGTAGAATGTCCAAATAGATATCTTTGCCTCTTCATGTAGTGAGTGAGGATTTTCTTCAGAATTTTGAGGAACATGCACTTTTCAAAATGACTTTCTCAGAAATGAATAAATTTTTCTACTAAACAAAAATCGAGTCAATTTTACTTGAAAGTGAGAAACAATATTCTCAAAAATTAAAATTTGAGAATGGTAATTCTCAAATACGAGCTAAGGCATACTTTTCAAATTTGAGCTGATGCAATTATTCAGACTGTGTCTCTCTGCAAAGGTAATATAACAATCCTGCGAGATAATTAAATGAAATCTGTACACATAGTTTATTATCTGGCGAACGTTGTAAAAGAATATGGTAAGCAAGTGCAATGATTTCAAATATACAAAAAGAACTAAGTTCTCTGTCGGACAGTCCAATCTGTATCGCTGCGACTGTATGTGATATTCATACGCGCGCGTGATAGCGGCAAAAATAAAACATACTGTCGGGATTTAAGTTTACCTCTTCTGCTCCCTAAGGTTTATTTTTCGTAAGCGTGTTTGCTTGTTGTGGTAGTAATAAACTCCTAATAAAGGTGAATGAGTTTCTTAACATACTGTCGCCTGTTGCATTTCCCGCTTGTGTCAATAGATGTCTCTACTTTTAATGGTGCAAAGTTGCACCGAGTAACTGCTTTGTATTATGCTAAATTGTTTTTTTTTTGTGTGTGTATTGTATTATTAGCACATGATTTAAATATGTTTAATAATGATTCATTATTCAGATTAAAGCGATTGTACAAACACAATGGAGTATTGTAAAATGATATTTACCTCAGATGGATATGTACAGCAGGAATATAAATTATGTGTGCAGGGTGCAGCACGTACAGGGGCATATTTATGCTTATCCTTTGTTCAATAAATATTTTTATCTTTGCAGCCTGCGTTTGTCTTTAGTTAGACGTAGTAGAGGGCAGAAAGGAGCTGAGAAACACTGGTTCTCTACAGGTTATACTTGGGACAATTTTGAACACATATTTTCTCATCTTCATTCGCTCTCACAATGTTAATATGTTTCTCTCAATTTCGAATAAATATTTTTTCGTATTTTTAGCTCTCATAACGATTTTGAGTGATTACCCTCTCAAATCTTTGAAACAAATATTCTCAATTTTGACCAACTATTTTCTCACTTTCGTAGCTCCGGAGCTGTATTTTGAGCCATTGCGTTCTCAACATTTTGAGCATACGCTTCGTCACTCTTGAATATATTTCTTCTCATTTCTGAAAGTAGTCCCAACTTTTTTCATTTTTGAGCCGAATTTTAAACTCATGTTTGAGACTTTTTTTTTCATTTTCCGACAAATATTTCCTCATTTCTTGAGCACCACCACGTGTTCAAAATTGAGCAAAATTTAGTCGGAGCCAGATTGAGAACAAAATTTTCTCAAATTCGAGATATTTTTTCGTTTTTGAATAAACCTTTTTAACAGTGTGTACTTGTAAGTGCCGACCGGGTAGCCGTGCGGTCTACAGCGGTAGGCCAACGACTCGAAGGTCCCGTTTTCGAGAGTCTCGGCAGAGGCATGGGTGTGGATTTTAATGGTTAAATGGCGAATCGTGACAAGCCGAAGTCCAAAGTTACCCGAGGTGATAGTTGCCTCTTTTATTCAATGTGCTGTTGAGCAGTAATGATTAAATCAGTGTTCGATTTGTTCCCCATCTCTGCAAAAGTCTTCCCTGGCTCTGCATTCTGAAATATCCTCCAAGCCTGGGATATGAACGGATAAAAATATATTCTACTTTGTGAGAAAATTCACCCCCCCCCCCCTTCTATGGAAATTGAACAAATTGGGCAATGGGATAAATGACTTTAGCTCTTTACTGTGCTTCAACACGAAATTCAATAGGCGCACACATTCATCAATCCTGCGACATTTATTGTGTATAGAGAAGGATATCGCATTTGCTACATTCCAAATAATGTTAATGAAAACGAATACGAAAGCTTAAACCAAGAATGGATAAACGTCATCAACATGTAGAGAATTAAAGAAATGAAAGGCCACTGTTAAAAAGGTTTATTCAAAAAAAAAATCTCGAATTTGAAAAAGATTGGGCTCAATCTGGCTCCGACTAAACTTTGTTCAATTTTGAACACGTGGTGGTGCTAAAAAAAAATGAGAAAATATTTCTCGGATAATGAAAAAAAAAGTCTCAAGCACGAGGTAAAACTACTCGAAAATGAGTTTAAATTTTGGCTCAAAAATGAGAAAAGTTGGGACAATTTTCAGAAATGAGAAGAAATATATTCAAAAGTGACGAAGCATATGCTCAAAATGTTGAGAACGTAATGACTCAAACGATAGCTTCAGAGCTACGAAAATGAGAAAATAGTTGATCAAAATTGAGAACATTTGTTTCAAAGTTTTGAGAGGGTGATCACTCAAAATCTTTTTGAGGGCTAAAAAAATGAGAAAATATCTATTCGAAATTGAAAGAAACATGTTCACATCGTGCGAGCGAATGAAGATGAGAAAATATGTATTCAAAATTGTCCCAAGTATAACCTGTAGTGAGACTACACCTCTAACAAGCAGTAGAGAACCTTATCCGTGATTGCACCACTGTTTCTCAGCTCCTTTCGGCAACCACAGAAAAACCCTCTACTACGTCTGTCTAAAGACAAACACAGGCGGCAAAGATAAAAATATTTATTGAATACAGGAAAAGTATAAAAATCAACCTGTACATGCTGCGGTTTTTTTTACTAGCCTGAAAGGGAAGTGGAAGTGGTGCAAAAGGAGTTAACATGGGAAGGTGGGTAGGCTAAGAGATTTCTGAGATCATATAATTTTATTTCTTCCAATATCTGGGATTATTATGAGTTTTCCTCATAACCATATAACTGGGTAGGGATATAAATCGAATAATCAATAAAGTTATAGTCGGTAAATATATAATATGTATATTGTATAATGTGAAAGTGATGTGATGAAAGTGAGGTGCACTAGACGAGACAACACGTTGGCACAATTAAGACAAGTGAGTGATAATCTTCTGATCTAGGGGCGACTCTGGATCTATATGTGGACAGATGAGCCCTAGCGTTCAAGATGGGTCACTGTGTGGCATATGAGGGTGCAATGATGTGAGGGATGGTAGGTGAACTTAAGGCTAATATGCGTGCTATTTCAGGGTGGTCGGGTGGTATAGTATAATGATAGAGTGTGAAAAGGAATGAGAGTGGTGAAGGGATGTGTGTAGCTGGTGCCTTATGATGTACGTGGTTATGTATAATGTCTTCTAGTAGTGGGTGTTCTGTCTCAAAGTGCTGTGAGATGTATTTCAGGCGGAGTGTTTCAAGGTGAAGCAGAAGGTGGGGAAAGGTGATTCGATCGTAGAGTTCTTGGGTAGGACTGGGTTGTTTCATTCGGTAAGCTATCCTTAGAGCGTGGCGTTCCATGATTTGTAGTTTTTGGTAGATGTGTGTGTCTGCTGCAAGCCAGGTTATGTGCCCAAACGTGATAATCGGGCGAAGGAATGTTTTATAGGTGTTTATGACTGTTTGTGGTTTTAGTCCCCACGTAGTTCCAGTAAGGCGTTTTAAGAGATTTAGGCGGTTTGTAGCTTTGTCTATGATATTGTTTAAGTGTGGGCGCCATGTTAGATGTTGGTCAAAGATGATTCCTAGATATGTGACATTTTTGAAGGATTTATGGGTTGGTTTTGTACTGTCAGGGATAGTTTTGATGGGTTTCGGAGAACTCGTGAACGACGTTTACGAGGAAGGAAGGCTACTGCAGGGCGATTTAAACTCTGAGGGAAGTCGTGAAGTTCACTGTTTCTGCCGCTTGGTGGTGCTAGCTCTGCTTGGTGCAAAGGATACGAGATGAGAACGTCTATACACACCAGGGCGATGCACGGACGGATCAAATTTTAACTGGAAATATTATTTCTGTAAACATAGTAGATAAATAGTAGGTCTATTATTCAAATTGTACGGAAATTTAAAAGGAAACAGCATGCTGGGACAAACTTTAAAAAAAGGGGAAAATATTCATTATTTTCGTTGATGAATTTGCGAGACTTGCGCCCGATTGCAAAGACGCAGACCTAGACTAGACCCTGGTTTAGTAGGCTAAGCTGGTGCATTCGAAAATTGATGTTGAACCCTAGGCCTAACTTAGACTAAGATTAAACTCCGTCCCTGCAATTGGCCCTTAGACTTCATTTCCCTTGCGTGAAAAAGAAAACAACATTAGGTGTAATGGAACAACATTTTGATTTTATTGAGGACATGGGCGGATTTAGGAGAGAGACCCGGGGGGGGGGAGTCAATTACTTTAAAAACTATCGTTTATAATGAAATATTTAAGTCATTCTGAAATGACAGGGGGCATTGCCCCCCATAAATTCGCCCATGATTGAGGATGGAAGTCCGGATTCCTGGAAATCAATCATCACTCACTTTCTGATCTGTGCAGGGACCAGAGATCCCAATACTTCGTTTGATATGTGTCATATGTTCAGTAGAAACCAATCTTGTAGCTAGCTTATCTAGCTGAAAGAAATTATTATAAGTAATTCTGAACACCTTGCTCAAAAGCTTGTAGATGCTCGGGTTTCCAAGTATTCGTGTGCTATTTTTGTTATTTGAGCTTACGTGCTTCTAGGCACAACTTTTGGATACCGTGGATATGGCGTTTGAATGTCGTTTTCTATGGCATCTTTGATATGCAGTAGTTCTTTCGTCCCCTCTTCAACTAGTCTTTCTTTCAGGAAAAGTGTTCTGTTTTTATAGATCTTTAGAGGGGGTAAAAGAGGAGAGAGGGCGTAATTCTAATAGAATAATAATCAATGAACCCTCCTTGTTTTTACAAAATTCGTTGTCTTTACTTGGGGGTGATCGATTTAGTCTGGTCACATCCCTATAAGAAACACTACTTCAAACATATATTTGATGTCTTTTAAAATAGACTATGAATGAATGTATTCATGTGTTGCCTGTATGTAGATTTTCTTTGACCAAAGTTTTTCAGAGAATACCGCTAGAATACAGTAGAATTAGGATTCCCCCCCCCCTCGAGTTTGTAGATAACATTCAAAGGGAATTCCCTCCTTATATTTGCTTTTAATACACAAGTTGGGAATGTTGACAAAACTGTGGTTATATTTTAATTTTAAAAAATCTTTAGAGTAAGCTATTTTTCTTATTACAAAGAAACTGTTGTATTCCTACAGATAGGTGCTAGTAAATGTGATCTCAAGTTTTAAGATGAATGTACACCTCTCAGTCCGTACTGTTGTTGGTAATCATTTCTAAGAGGCCTATATTTATTTCTTCTTAAGGGTTAATTTTCGTTCTTGTAGATTTCTTATTTAGTTGATTCACTGTGGATTTTTGTGTTAATTTGTCTCCCGAACATTTTATTGGGCTGGATTATTCGATTACGGTATATATATCGTTTAATTTCTGGGGATGTTAAACGGTGTGGTGTTCCCCTTATCTAAAAAAAAATGACATAGAACAATTTTATGAGCATATCTGAATTTACGATTGCAAGTAATTTGTTCAATAACTTAAGTACGTTACATTATATGTATATACTGTAGAGTGTAGACTATTATAGATTATCATATTAATTGTGTGTGTGTATGTGGGGGTTTCGAGTTCTTATTAGGTTAGGTTAGTGTAATTTATTACTTTATATTTATTCCAACTGCACTCTCTTTCTTATGAAACTTATTTTAGGTTGCAGTGTGTACATATGATAGTACTTTTCTATTATTTACTATAGAGTGACATTTCTTTATTCCACAATCCTCGGGAGGTCTAAAAATATATCTACAATTTCCCTTAGTTTGCCCCAAATTACATACTGGAACAAAAGAATCTAGCGTGGCTATAAATATTTCAAAATAATTAATAAACGCCCACGAAAAAGCACTCAATACAAGCGACATAAGATGTAAACTCGCGCACGCTCTTGCACCAAACGAACGGCGCGCCGCCTGGATTTGAAATTTGGAACTATTTCAGCCGAACTATGGGCTCAAATGGAAGTTCCATCACTTAGAGTTGAAATCGCCCTGGCTACTGCCTGAGTTTTAGTGGAGTTAATGGATAATCCAAACTTACTACACCAGTTTGTGAATGTGCTGATGGCATCGTTCATGGTTCTGTTTATATGTGGTATGGTTTCGCTGAGTGCTAGAAAGGCGGTGTCATCTGCGTATTGGAATATGTGAATGTTATTGGGAAATGGAGGGAGGTCGGCAACGAAGAGGATATAAAGCAGTGGGGAAAGTGCAGATTCTTGTGGAACCGTACCACAATGTAAGAAAATAGGATGTGATGTACTGGAATTGATAGAGACATAGGTCAGGCGGTTCGTGAGGAAGTTAAATACATAGCGGATGTAATTTATGGGAAGATGAAATGAGCGGAGTTTATGTATTAGGGCTTTGTGCCAGACTCTATCAAATGCTTTTTCGAGGTCAAACAGAACTAAGCAAGAAGGTTTGGATGTATTATAGTGATTGGTTATCATGTTGGTAAGTCGAAGGAGCTGATCATTAATGCTAAAGGAAGTACGGAAGCCTTCTTGGTGTAGGGGTAGAAGGTTGTGGTGTTCCAGGTGAATTTGGTTGAAGATGGTGGGAGTGGATGTCAAGATGATCTGCGGGGTGTCTTCGAAAAGGGTTGAAAGGTATTGTGGGGGTGAAGATAGTTTGAAGATAATCTGCAAAAACATCGGCTTTTTCTTTGTCTGTATGAAGGGCTGTGTTTTCTTGAAGTAGAGGATATGTGGTGTGTCAGTATTTACCTGTAAGTGTCTTGAAGCGTTTCCAGTATTTGGATTGGTGAGATGTATCTGCCAGATTATTACATGTTTTGGTCCATTGTCGTAGTTTATATGCTTTTATGTAGTTATGTACTGCCCTTTGGAGTTTTCTATAAAGTCTTAGTGATTCAGGATTTTGTGTACGTTGATAGTCTCGGTGAAGATTACGGGAGCGGCGTATTAATGGTAGGTATTGTGGAGGTAAGTTAGGTCTAAACGGGTGAGTAGTAGAAGTAGGGATGTGACTGTCTGATGCTTGTTTCATTGTAGTGGTAATATGGTCTAAGGTGGAGTATAGTTCGTCTTCTGTGGTGGGTGGTGTAGATAGAGTCTGTGAGTTTTGCTTCTATATGTTTCCTGTAGTCAACCCAGTTCGCTCTGTCAAAACGAAGTACTTGGCGCGGGATTATGGGTGGGGTTGGGTTTGGTCTGGTGAAGTCAATTGTGAAATTCACTGGTATGTGGTCACTTCCTAGGGGATCAAGTACGTCTAAATGGCTATTGGGTAGTAGATTGGATGAAGTTATAACTATATCCGGTGTTGTGTTCGAGATTGGTCTTGTGTGTGTACGTATCCTGTGGAGAGTACCGGTTGTTTGCTGACTAATGAAGCTATGGAAGTCGGTTTTGGCTCTGTCAGATCTGCTATGGATGTTTATGTCAGCCATAATTATGTAGTATCGAAAATTATTAGAGATGTATCTGAAGAAATTTGTTGGGATTGGGTGGCCTGGGCGAATGTAGATAGTTGCTAAAGTAATGTATCTTTGCTTGAAGTATAATGAAGTGATGAAGCGTTCCGGAAGGTTGGATGGAGAAGGTGTGTGTTAACGAAATGGTATATGAGGGGAAAATCCTATAGCGACTCCTCCATTAGCTCTTAAGGCTGGTAGTTTGTTATCGTTTCTGAGTAGGGTGTAGCCAGAAATTTTGCATTGAAGTTTAGAGGTGAGATAAATTTCATTTAACATGAAAACATTTATATGTTCTTCAAGCAGTAGAGACGAGAAAAGATGTTTATGTGCTGGTAAGGAGCGGATGTTGAGAAACAGGAATGATAGCGCCATGACGAGAAATGAATACAGGAAGGTTGTTTTGGTTAGATTATACAGCTGTTTCTTGTCCGTATGCATGTGCATGAAAGTAAGCGTATGGGCCTGAATATGTCGCAGTGAAGTTGTTATTGAGTATTGTCTTTGCTGTATAATGTTATGGCGTTTGAAAGGATGAATGTTCTGGAGTGCAACTGTGAGAAAGGTCAGAAGTTGTTCAATAGATGTGGGTTGATGCACAGATGTTACAGGAGTTGTGAACTGAGTTTTGGTTTCTTGAGTGCGTATTGGTACAATCAGTTCTGGTTTTGCTGGATCTGGTTCTGGTCGAGCTTTACATTTATAACTGAAAGTTGTGTGATGATCACCGCAAGTGTTGCATGTGGGAGGCTGTTGAAGATTCGGACAAGTTTTTGTTGAATGGTTACCGATGCAGAAGCCACATTTCAATGTATCTGTGCATTTTGAAGTAGGATGGGCGTTGTACAGTTGACATTTCTCACATCTGATAGGTAGCGGTGGAGGTGAATGTGAGGGTTCGACTCGGTATTGTCTCCTATAGATGTAGGCACCGTGTGAAAGCAGATCGTTTATGGTCTCCTGATCTGGTGTGAGAACCCTAACCATGTAAGTAGCTTGACCTGTTTTTACTTTTATGCGTAGGCACTTATGAATTGAATGACCCTCGTGTTTCAGTTCTGTTTCTATTACGTCATCTCTGAGCGTTGGATCAACCCCTCTGACTACTACGGATAATGTGAACGGCTTGCGTGGTGGTGGTGGCTGTTTAAGTGGTTTCTGGTCAAGGCGTGTGATATTTGCATTTTTACCAAAGATCTCAAAACTGTGACGATTTCTGATTTTGCTAGCGAAATTGATGTCTGGTGATTTGATGATGGTGCCATTTCTTGTAGGGATGATTTGTGCAATGGAATCATGAGGAAGATATTTGGTAACTTGCTGAAACAGGATTTTTGGATTCTGAAACATGGCATCGAAGTTAGTCAACAGAAAAAATGGTTCTCAGATGTAGATGTAGCTGTAGATTTTTCTTCGTTGTTGATGTCCATTTGAAGGTCCCGGTCAGAATTGGTCTCGCTGAGTGTATGGGTGCGTTTCGTTGGTGGTGAGTGCTCTGATCTGTTTGGAGAACGTGATTTTAAAGATGATGCTTCCATCGTTCGACGATGGTGGGGTATTGCTCCTAGTGTAGACTATGGCGCTGGTCCAGTAACAGTATGCGGCACGTTTTAATGCTGTCCTAGTTGAGGATGATTTTGTGTTGAATTGGACATGAAGATGTAGGGCCTTGGGCCTGAATGCAATGACTGCCTTCTCAATCTAACTGCACCCTCCGCCACTGAACACTGACGTCAATCTTATAGTACTCGTACACGTGTTTTTTATCTCGTTCGTATGCTTCACAAGGTTCTCGAGAACACGTTAACAAAGCACAGATAAGCTAGGTTAAGTTATGTCATGCTGCGCCCAGCATACATAATTTACATTCCTGCTGTACATATCCATCTGAGGTAAATATCTGGTGTAGTAAAAGTAATCCATTATTTTGCCAATAGATGGCTTCAGTGATCTGTTTCTCGCGTTGTATAAGTCCGATCGGGTTCAACGAGATGGCGTTCAAACGGTGAGATTGCGTACTACAAACACTGTTCAGATAGTTGTGATAAGTTGACTCAGTGTTGTGTGAGCGCGCGTCAAAATGGACACCTAGCAAAGAGAAAATACGCTATATTTTACAGTTTTTCTTCGATAAAGGCGAAAACGCAAGCCAGGCGGCTGCAAATGCGAATAGTGTTTATGGTCCTGATACTGTAACAGCCAATCACGTGCAATTTTGGTTTCGTCGATTCCGTTCCGGTAATTTTGACGTCAAAGATGTACCACGCACTGGAAGGCCAAGTGTCGAAAATGTCGATAAAATCATGAACATTGTCGCGTCCGACCGTCATGTAAGCACTGTTTCGATTGCCCAAGAGCTAAACATTGCACAAAAAACCGTGTGGAACCATTTGCATAAGGCTAGATACAAAAAGTAGCTTGATGTATGGGTGCCACACGAGTTAACGAAAAAAAAACTCATGGACCGAATTTCCATCTGCTAAATCGCTGCTGAATCGCAACAAAAGCGACCCATTTCTGAAGCGGTTGGTGACTGGTGATGAAAAGTGGATTACTTACGACAACGTCACGCGAAAACGGTCGTGGTCGAAGCGCGGTGCGCCGGATTGACGGCCAGGAAGGTTTTGCTGTGTGTTTGGTGGGATTGGCAGGGAATTATCTACTATGAGCTGCTCCCCTACGGCCAAACCCTTAACTCGGAACTATACTGTCAACAATTGGACCGTCTGAAGGCAGCAATTGCCCAGAAGCGGCCAGCTTTGGCCAATAGGAGAGGCATTGTGTTCCACCAGGACAACGCCAGGCCACACACATCGATAGTGACTCTCCAGAAGCTCCGGGAGCTTGGTTGGGAGGTTCTTATACATCCACCTTATAGTCCGGACCTGGCACCGAGTGATTACCATCTGTTCCTGTCCATGGCGAACACGTTTGCTGGTGAAAAATTCGCTTCAAGAGAGGCTTGTGAAAATCGACTGTCTCAATTTTTTGCCAATAGGGACAAGGGCTTCTATGAGAGAGGCATCATGATATCGCCTTCAAAATGGCAACACGTTATCGAACAAAACGGCGCATATATGACCTAAATCGGATCATTCTAACTATGGTAAGCCAAGCCTTCAATGTCATGCAAAAATAATGGATTACTTTTTACTACACCAGATATCATTTTACAATACTCCATTGTGTTTGTACAATCGCTTTAGTCTGAATAACGAATCATTATTAAACATATTTAAATCATGTGCCAATAATACAACACAAAAAGCAACAATATAGCATAACACAAAGCAGTTACTCACTTTAACTTTGCACCATTAAAAGTAAAGACATCTATTGACACAAGCGGGAAATGCAACAGGCGACAGTATGTTAAGAAACTCATTCACCTTTATTAGGAGTTTATTACTACATAACAGGTAAACACACTTTATAATCTTACGAGAAATAAACCTTAGGAAGTAGAAGAGTTAAACTTAAATCCCGACAGTATGTTTTATTTTTGCCGCGATCACGCGCGTGTATGAATATCACGTACAGTCGCAGCGATGCAGACTGGACTGTCCGAGAGAGATTTTCGTTCTTGTTGTATGTTTGAGATCATTGCACTTGCTTACCATATTGTTTCACAACGCTCTCTAGATAATAAACTATGTCTACAGATTTTATTTAATTATCTTGCAGGATTGTAATATTACCTTAGCAGAGACACACAGTCTGAATAATTGCATCAGCCCAAATTTGAAAAGTATGCCTTAGCTCGTATTTGAGAATTACCATTCTCAAATTAAATTTTTGAGAATATTGTTTCTCACTTTCAAGTAAAATTTACTCGATTTTTGTTTAGTTGGAAACTTTATTCATTTCTGAGAAAGTCAT
Source organism: Lepisma saccharinum (assembly GCA_022664845.1). Lineage (NCBI taxonomy): Eukaryota > Metazoa > Arthropoda > Insecta > Zygentoma > Lepismatidae > Lepisma > Lepisma saccharinum. Next base: position 19,503 of record JAGDQP010012638.1, read on the forward strand.
TTTTAACAGTGTTCTTATAAAACAAATAAATATGGTGTAACAACAATAAGTATAACATGTTTAAAAAAAATATGTTAACGATACACTTGATAAAGGCTACAGACGTAGTCGAAAGGTTGTGTTGTGCTTTAACAGTATGTATTTAATACGTGAGCTAAATAATAAATTGTATTTCTTACATCAAGCATTAAAAGTTTTATTTTTATTTAGTAAATTTGTTGCTCATGATACTCCATAACAAACTAAAACCACTATGTGACAAAATATTTACTGAATATAATTGGTTTACAAGACCAGGTTCCTTTATTACGCTTTCAGCAGTTTTTTAATTCACACAACTGAATGAGAAACAAGATTTCATAGAGTAAATTTTAATATTCTCAGGAGACTACAGCAAAATACTTTCTAAAGAATTTAGTCAAAACTTGTCAAAATAATAACAGAGACAAACTTTGACTTGATTTCCTATTTAACAGTGACAATGTTCACCTATTTACCACGTACGCAGTCTACACAATACTTGAAGAGTAACGGGAGAAAACAAGAAATGTCACAAAATAGGTTTATTGAGAAAATCAAGTTTGAATACCTTAATCGCTTGACAAAGGTAATATTGTCTCCTGTGGTCATTTAAAAGTGTTTTCCTTCATTCTTTGACAGTTGTATAGTTCCCGTTCTCCCCTACAGAATGAGCTATACAGCACAAAATTGCTAGAATTGGGCATTCCCTGTTTTCTCCCGATACCCTTCACTGTAAAATACGAAATCGAGAAAAGGAGTAAAACGCATAAGAAATAGGAAAATTACAAATTTAGTTATTTTGGTGATTACTTTGCAACATGAATATACATTTAATTTCCCGTCACAAACCCGTGGGGCAAGTTAGCTGTAGGCAAAATGAATAGTCTTAAATTTTAGCTGTTCATGGACTTATATATTTACGAAATTATTACTGCAGAAAAGTTACCTGTCGGCAAAGTGAGTAGTCAACGAGACGTACCCGTCGACAAAGTGATCTGTCGACGAAACGTACCTGTCGATAAAATGAGTTGTCGACGAAACGTACCTGTCGACAAAGTGATCTTTCGACAAAAAGTATCTGTCGCCAAAATGAACTGTCAATGAAACGTACCTGTCCGCAAAATGATCTGTCGACGAAACGTACCTGTCGACAAGACGTACCTGTGCCCCTAAATTACTACTTTAAAACAACGTGTATATTACGATTAGTTTATTCATGTCTTTAAAACTTTGTATGTAGCGTATATATATATATATATATATATATATATATTGTGTGTGTGTGAGAGAGAGAGAGAGAGAGAGAGAGAGACTTACATGATGTGACAATAATGTCATTCGAGTTTTTACTTAAGATGTTTTTCTAAAGTTTATTTTGGGGATATAAATAGGCATATTTGTGATTACATAAATTTAAATAGATAAGTCAGTAAATAAGGAAATTTAAGGAAGTAAGTATCCCAAGTACCTCTTAAGAAATCAATGCAGCAAAAAGCATAAACAACATATGAAAATACAATAGAATTACAATATGTGTAGTTAGAAGTGCTCATCCTTGCCGACGCCCTTGTGTGTGTTTATGTCCCCAAGTATTCCAGTTGTTAGTCTTATTCTATTTTATATATAAAAAAATGTTTATCTGAGAAATTTCCAACGACAGTATCTTTTACAATTTAGTGGAACAAAAGCGCAATCTTCTTTCAGTATAGCGTCTGTATTGACTCAGAGTGAATAGTAGCCAAACTACAGTATTTTTTATTCATCTTCGCTTTTAAGACACTGATCAGTTCGGTGTGAATCAATTCAGAATGTAAAAGTGGTGGGGCTGAGAAATGCACCCTTTTCTAAGAAGCAGGTGCTCCCCTCCCCCCACCAAAAAAAAAAAAACAGGCATGCAAAATGCTCTAACGGCAGAATGGTTTATAAAAATGACGATTACACAACATACTATCTAAGCAACTCAATGACTAAGCCTGTCTCGAATTCAATGTATTTATTTATCATTTTGTTCCAGGGCTCAGCAACAAATAAGTTGAAAACAATTTTTGTTACCATAAATCCTAATATTTACAAACACAATACCCGGTCACTAATTTCCTGAAAACGCCTATACCTGGTAAATCATTCTAGTATTAGTCGGTCGTAACATCATCGAGAATGGTAATTCTTCGATTGATGCTCACAAAAGAATCTGTTAGCTTCACTCAAATATATACAGCTAATTTCGCATCTAGCGAACTATAAGCCAAATTTTGATACTTGAATTTGCATTTGAAAGCTCTATGCCATACTAAGACAAAGAAAAAATGGGTCGAAATGACATCCCTGGGCTCTCGTAGCGGGATTTCACAAAAATACAAAATGTTACATTTTTTTTATGATAAGCAAACGATGATTGCGGAATCATAATCTACGCTTCGATACCTTTCAAGCGGTGTATCTATCGTACGTCGAAATCGGTGAAGGGGTTCAAAAGGTATGACTTTGTTAAGCCCAATCACAGCATTTTCAAAAACGAATGAAAAGTTCGTCTGTCATTCTGTCTGCCTTTTTGCTTTAGCCCCCAATGGTTGGTACCAGGTTGTATTGGCGGGTCAATTGACGTCCACATAGGGGTAAAATGATCGTATGTTTATAGGAGTTGCAGTTTTCGAGATACAGAGGCTACCATTATCCAAAATATACCTTTTCTATGAAGTCTTATGCATTTGCTTTTAATGCAGGCCTACAAAATAAGTGATATGAGTACAAGAACTCATTGGGAGTAAAGGGAAGAGTAACGCATGAATTATCACCACAAAAGAAGTGATATCCATTTTACATTTTACAAGTAACGTACTTTGTGTCACTATGGCAGAAGTGTTTCTTTTGTAATAAAATTAACAAAATTAAGAGAGGGAACTTAACCTCCCTTCCACCATAGTGACACAAAGAAAGTCACTCTCAAAATGGTAAATGTCAAGTGAGAAAAGGAACCCAACGTACTGTGAATAATATTCAATACAAAAACCTACAAAACTCTATTTCGACTGGAAAAGGAAAGGAAGCAAATTGATGTATGTATCAATAGTTAATTCTGATAATGGTTTGCCGCACATTTTTCATGGAGGCTATATTGATTCCTGGTCAGAAAACCGTTTTTTTTTCGAAGAAAACTAATTACTCTTTTACATGAAACCCCAGAGAAATTGATATAGCAAGCCATAGCTATGCTTAGCTTGGCTTAGCTCTGTTGATGTTAGGTTAGCCTCCGTTAAGTTTGTTACGCGTAGTTAGCCTAGATTGAAGTTTAGGATCAGTTAGGTTTGGTTTTATTAGATTAAAGTATATAAACCGCTAGTACCGAACACAAATTGGTACGAAACTATGTTATAAAACATTTGCTAGTAGGTAAAGTTACTAACGTGAACATATGCTATTTGTACCAGATAATTACCCTGTGCACTAAAGCCAAACAATGCGCATATGTTACCTAATGTTGTATAAATGATTATATTACTTGTTTCGGTTATTACCTGTGATTATGGGAGCAATTATACTGTTAATCAATGCGTATTAGGAATGAAGGAAGGTTTGAATGCACTTTTATACGTTTTCGCACTGCATGTGGAAATTGCACAACAAGGCGAAGCAGTCTATTGTTTGCGAAAGCAGCTATGATTAAATGCAAACTTTGATGAACAAATGGCAGACAAAAATGCACTATAAAATTATGAATAACTTTGAATTACGAAACATTATTTAATGAATGGAAAATGTTAATAGAAACAAACCTGTTAAATAATGGGTTTACCCAACTTATTACTTAAAGTATGTTGTCACTCTTTTCATTGAAGAATTATGTTGTAAATATTGTACGATCAAGTTGTATGTCGGATAAAGGCACGTAGGAAACTCACAGAGAGCTTACGTATAGAACCGTTTTAGTATTCTATTAAAATGAAATAAATACGTTTTCCGTTTAACCATATTTTATTTCTGAGGCAGAATGATTACTGGTTTTGCTAGTGTAGCATTTCTACACTAGGCCAAGATCTATATAGTAATATTTAAGTTTCGCCTCACCCATGTGCGAAAGCCTGAGTTCCCTACAAGTAGACATCTTAATAAAATATATGGGTTCCCTACAAGTAGACATCTTAATAAAATATATAACGTTATCTGGAAGAACTAAAAAGTAATACCTTGAGATCATTAGAGTAAAGAGTCCATGTTCGACATCTAAGTTAGCTTTCAACCATGGAATATACAAAGAGTAGGAACGTTATATATTTCAAAATGTGTAAAAAATAACTGATATAGAATTTCAAAAATGTATCCTAAACTGTCTCCGTGATATGGTCTTTCAATTGCAATCCCAAACTTGGATGACAGAGACCACTTATAAACAACTAAAGGATAAATAAGGAAGCCTTAGCAGACCAAAAATACATCATACTAGATAGAAATGGAAATCAATCTAATCCAGCAGCATCTAGACGAGGCAATAAATGCTTATTTTATACGTTAACCACGAGCCTTTCGTCATAATCTCCCTGAAGCATGTGAGGAATAAAAGGTGCATTTTTTCACTGAGGTTACAAACCAATTATTTGAAAAACATCGCCCTAGAAACATATACATCGGTGAGAGACCTGCATAATCAACTCCACGCTCTGACGAAATCGACCCACTTATTAAAAAAAGAGAGAATTTGTAGAACGATAACAAGCACTCCTGTCGATGACCGACCATAGCCAGCAAACCCAAACCAACACAAATCCTTTTTTCCAAAATTCCAGTAATAGAATTTTGTAACAACCTATGCCAAATTTTCCAAATCTGAATCAACAAACACCAAATTTTCAACCTCAAATAAATCAAAACCTTGTCTACCAACCGACAAGTTATCATCCCATATTAAGTCTAAATCCTAGTAATTTGCAACCTAACCAGCAACTTTTAAATAGACAGAAAACTGATCAACAGCATCCTTTGATAGAGTCCATAAATAACCAAGGCCCTTACTGTTGAGCTTCTAAACTCCTTCCCATGAATAGTCATATAGTTAGAGACCATAATCAAGCTCTTATTGCTATCATTGATACCGTGATAGTCCATAGTAAACTCATCGTAAGATTTCTTTACGTGAAGAGCTAATGTACCGAAACAAACGATTTGATTAATAAAGTTCTTCCTCACAACCTACCCAAAATTAACAAAATACTCAAAATTCCATGGACAACATCACCCAAAAGTTGGCTTATTTATCTTTACTGGTTGTGAAAAATAGTACAATATTATTATACTTATTGTTATATTATACTTTATTATACCATATTATTATTATACAATATTATTATATTGCATTGTTCAATAAAAATATTACAGGTCAAATGGACAGCAAAATAATAAGAAATTCTATAGTAATAGAAACGGCAATTACAAAAAGGGAAACAATGATAATGAAATAAGGCAGAAAACAACAGTGGTACAGTCTCCGACTGTGTTATCTGTTACAAAAAAATCATTCTGCTGGCACAAAGACCAAAAATCAGAATTCGGGAAACTAAATAAAGAGCCCGAAATGAATCAAGGCATTGGGGTGAAGACCAATAAAGCAAAGAAGATTAAACCAGACTCCCAAGCACCTACCCTTCAGTTAGGCACTAGAGACAAGTTTAACTAGAAGAAACATGGTTCCATTAAGCAGAAAAACAAGAAGGAAGAGTTTAATCAACAACATCAAAGACCTGCTGCTCAACAGAAGAAAATGAAGAAAACTAAGGAGACTATTGATGGACTTACCGCTGCCAATTTGAAAACCGACAAGAAGGAGAAGCCTATACATAACGATCACGGATCTGATATACAGATACACAAAAAAACTAACCTACAACGCCAAGGACCTGCCCTACAGGTGACCAAAAGGGGGAAGGCTAAGCAAATGACTCAATATTTGGTCAAGATTTACTAACCAGGCGTCAGACTGAAACCAATATGGATAAAAACATTATTTCCTTTTACGAAAAGGTAAGAGGACCAGAAATGCCTTTTACTAGGAAAAGATAAAAATGACATTTCTCAGACGGTCATTAAGCTAGTAAACCAACAGACGTCAGCTAACGAGTATATTACTAAGGACATAACGATACCTGCCAAATCGTATTTATTTCTTCCTATAATTTCGAAGTAGAAAAAACAGCCGTCAGCGTTTATTTATCTACGAATAGTACAACATTTCGGGATAGGCATGGATTTGTTGCTTTTACGGTAAAAATGTCCCATAATGATGATATAATTTTGATGATAAATTGAATTTAAAAAAGATACATTTACCACAATAACACATACTGATAACGATATGGAAGAAATGTCTCTCAAAATTAATTAGCAAAATGGGAGTGAGGCTGACAACATATATCAATATCATTCTAAAAAAGGGAACAAAGGTTAAGAAGAAGAAGAACTTAACGATATTAATACAAATCGGTATGAAGATTTAAAACACCAAGTTTCTAAATTATTATACCAATATAGGGAAACGTTTGCCTATGACACCAACGACGTCGGATGATTCCGTGAATATGTCAATCGGCTTCGGATCGATAAATCAGCTACATTCACCAGAGATCCCCTCCAGTGCCTCCAGTGATGAGAAATCAGGTTGACTTCCAATTACAACAGATTCTTAAAGCAAAGGAAATAAAAAGGACTTCAACTAGCGAATATTCTTCGCCCATGTTGGTTGTTAAGAAGCCACTCAGCCAAAAGTTTGAAATTGTCCTCAATTTAATACAGTGCAGTAAATTTACGAGATATTTACCAATACCTTTTCATTCAACAGAGGACGCTCTACTTAGTATTAGAAATAAGTATGTGATCAGTACTATTGATTTATCTTCAGCTTATCACCAATTAAAACTCCATTCAAATTTCTGCAAATATATGTCTTTCGAGGCGCCTCATACCAGAAAAACATATCAATTCAAAAGATGGGTTATAGGGAATGCCACAAGTTTTTCGATTATCAGAAAATTTTTACAAGTACTACCGAATACCATAACTTCGTTTGCTGACGACATAGTTTTGAGAAATTTTACTCAAAAGCAGCATTTTGAACATTTTGAATTACTTCTCAAGAGATTGAGAAAACATATTTTCAGGCCTTCTCCACGCAAGGTCCATCTCATATATTCTGAATTATATATTTTGGGTTTTCGAGTATCAATGTCACCTGAATTGCAAGAAAAATAAAACAAATATGAAAAACGAAATATCAACTTCAAAGCTTTTTCGGGGTGTGCTCGTTCCTAAAAAATCATACTAGAAACTTTACAAACAGGATTCAACCTTTCAAGTGCTTCTCGTGAAAGGCTGTAAATTTAAATGGACACTCACATTAGACGAACATTTCGAAAAACTGCAATTAGATATTATCAACTGACCTCTTTCCCATTTTGATGACAGTCTGGAAGTGAGAGTGTATGCAGACGCTTCGGCAGTACAACGTGGAAGAAACTTAATGTGTTATGACTACAAAACTAATGAAGAAAATGTTGTCATACTGTTCTAGAAGACTCTAAAATTAAACACAGAACCAGCACCTGGTCTAAAGAATTGACGGATATGTTATACACCCTTCGTAAGTTTCGCTATTATCTTTTAAACAGACCATTCATTCTTTATACCGACAGCCGGTGCTTGTTAAATTAACAGTAGCAGCCAGACTGTGTGGATAAATATACGAGTTTTTTTGGATTGTTTCTAACTGATCACAATTTTGAAATAAGACATATTACAACCGACTGATTTGTTCTCGAGATTAGAACAGCTATCTGAAATTGAAAAAGAATCAAGTGATTTGAAAGAAGAACCAGCGGAAGAAGAAAACATTAAAAATGTAGCGATTAAAAATAAAACTACTGATTTTGTACAAGACTCAGAAGGAAGCTTAATTTTTCGCACCAACGCATTAGATACTATTTTTTGAATTCGTGAATTCTCATCAGCAGCAAATTTGAAAGCAGAAGAAAGGAAAGCCCGTTTCTATTCTCCTATAATATATGCGCTACTTGGTGTAGAAACAGTAACACCATCAGCTTTAAAGTCCAGAAAATTGTGGTATAAAAGATATTCTCTCTAGAGTGGTCAAGAGCCCTCATCATGGTCAAAGCTTATTGTATGTATACCACAAACCATAGCGGATCAATGGTTTGACAATAATCACTCAGTCAGCTACGTGCTGCTGTCAGCCTTCCGCACACAGGTGGCTACGGACTTGTGTAAACCTCATGCTAATTCGGGACCCGATCAGTTCGGCGCCTCCGTTTTGGCGCCGCCGGTTCGGCGCAGTAACGTTTCGGCGCCGTACGTTTCGACGCCAGAGCTTTACCTAAGAATCACACCAGGGAAACTATTGTATTAAAGAGGTATTAAAAACTTGGTCCATAAGATGCGACAGACGTAGTGTTTTATAAAACCGGAAAAATTGGTCGCCGGAAAAAAACGTTTGTTTTTATTCAATTTTTCGTGCTACTTAGGAAAAGAACGTTTTTTTTTTCACTTTTACGGAGTCCCTGACAACATTTTTTGATCAATGAAATAGTTAAAAGGTTAGTTGATGTTCAAAACATACATATAGAAAAAATACACAATGGGACCGCGTCTGACAAAGTTTTGAAGCAAAATGTGTTTTCTGGGTCTGGGACAAAGATGCCTAAGGGCTAGAAGGGAACAGAACGTTTCTCTCATGTACAAGGGTGCTAATGACATATATTGCATTCCTAATGTAAATTGCAAGTGTTTTGTACATTTTTTAACATAAGATCATCCGATTGAATGCATTAGGTATGTTAAGTAGTGGATATTGGAGATGAAAAGGACAAAAAAAAATTCCTCAATAAAACCACAGTTTTTTTTACTTCGTGGAACAAAAAAAATTTCTTGTTTTTTTTTCAAAACTTCCGGTTTCTTCCCGGCCTTTAAAACACTATACAGAACAGATCCAGGGGCTGCTTTCATGGAAGAGATGCAATGAGACGTTTATACTTCAGTGAGTAATTGAAAAATATAATATTTTTATTTAAATGATTTTAATTATGAAGTGTTTTTTTCGGCGGGAAATGAATTTATTTATTTATTTCCAACATAAACCGGCTGAGCTACAGCAGGGACGTAACTAGTGAGGAGCAGAGAAACAGGATTCAGGAGAGCTACTCGTAATTTCGTAATGGCGCAATTTATTATTTTATATTCAAAGAAAATAAGTTTCATATTTAATTACAATGCATTCTGCATACCTTTGGAACAATTTATATATACATATAAAACAGATAGGAACGTCATGTTAAACAGCAAGTTTCGAGGTCGAGGTTCAAGTCCGACGGCGAAGTCGAGGTTGAAGTCTAATCTCAGGTCGAGGTTAAACTACCATTTTAACTAATTTCTCTATTTATATTACGAATTGAACCTCCAAATCTTTAGCACCCTTGTACACGAGAGAAACATTCTGTTCTCTTGTGGCCCTTAGGCATATTTGGCTCAGACAGGATACTTTAATAATGCTCCAAAACTTTGTCAAATTCAGTCCCAATACTCTTTTCTGTCTAAATTTATATTCTGAAAATGAACGAACTATCATTGTAACTAATTTGTCTATTTATATTACGAATGCAACCTCCATCTCATGAGCACCCTTGTACACGAGAGAAACTTCTTGTCCTCTTGTGGCCCTTAGGCATCTGTACCTTAAACCGTGAAAACAATTAATGCTTCATAACTTTGTCAGAAGCAGTCCCAAAAATTGACGTTATTGACGATTTTCTATTCATCTCGAATATTCACTACTTAGCACACCTCATGTATTTCTTATTTAGGTTTAGCAAAAGTAGAGATTCTTACGGTAAAAATGTACACGAGAGAAACATCCTGTCCTCTTATGACCCTTAGGCATCTTTAGCTCAAAGCATGAAAACATAAATAATGCTTCATAACTGGCAAGAGCCGTCCCAAAAATGACTTTATTAACGATTTTTTTTATCTCGAATATTCACTACTTACCCCATCTTATGCATTTCTTGTTTATGTTCAGCAAAAGTAAAAAGAGTTCTTACGTTAAAAATGTACAAAAAACTTTAAATGTAAAGCAATATATCTTATTGGCGCCCTTGTACATAACAGACAAGTTCCAGCCACTTAAGTCATTTAGGGATCTTTGGCTCAGAACATGCAACATAAATAATGCTTCAAAACTGTTAGAAGCAGAGTACAAGAAATAATGTTTTAAGTACTTCATTGATCATCAATTGTCGTCAGAGGACAGTAAAAGTATAAAGTACATTACTATGTCATAAGGCATGTTAATAATTTCCGTTTCCCTCACTTTAGCGCCGAACTGAACCGGCGCCGAAACGGTAGCGCCAAAACGTAGCCTGCGCCAAAATGGTGGCGTCGAAACGGCGGCGCCAAAACGGAGGCGCCGAAACGTAGCGGACCCTCCTAATTCTCCTCTCTGAGGCTAACACAAAGAAGAAGATGATCACGTATTTAACGTTAGAAACTACTTTTTAAATACTCTTGTGACAGTCTTTTTATTAAGTGACTAATACTTCTAAAGGATAGTTCTTTTATCAATCGTTTTGATACTTTGTAATAAAACTGGCGATGTGCTAAAGGCGATTCCCATGTAACTCGACTCTACGTGAATGGATAACTGACAACATACATAAGGAACATTACGATTTAACTGACATAATACATTGTCACTGACTGGACGATGGAGTTGCTGAAAGCGATGAGCATTACGAAATGAGATTATTCTGTACTTAATTTGGATATGTTTCCTTTCGGTGGCAACTAGTGGACATGTTACTTTTGCTATGAACTGGGAAAGATACTCCGAAAACAAGAAATACATATAACGAAAACTAGTTTAATAAATAGTTGTATTCATTAAAATCACACAACCCTCGAGCGATAAGGAAAACTGAAACAACCACCATTGGGAAATATAGCAAAATGTCAGTTGCTACAAAAATTATAATAGGAATCAATGAACTTAAAATCTGGTCGGGCCTTCTCTATCCCTGCGGAATGGAGTGATACGGCGTGTAATTGAGTCTGGAAGTCCGTAATTGACTTCCGAAGGAAGTTGACAACACAGAGTCTGCAGAGCAGAAACTAATTGTGGCCTGCTTGTGGGTGGAGGATCCAGTACACGGAGGCTGAGTTTAACGGAATGCCAGAAATGCACTTTGGAGTTCATATCAGAGCTCCGGGCTAGCCAGCTCAGTCGCTGGAGTGCAGTGCATTTTCTTTGCATTATTCTCGAATGACGTGGTGTAGCGATGTCGCGGCGCACTGTCATCTTGAATAAACGCAAGGTTGTCAGTACGTTGAAAATAAAAAATCGAGTGGACATGGTCTCCAAACAGCTGAGGATACAGTGGACCATTCAACCTGTGTTTCAGAACAACCAGACGGTCCAATCCACGCCAGAAACACGCACTCCACACTATGAATAAAACCCATCGCCCTGGACGACGCACTCTTGTCATGCGGGGCCCAACGGTTCATCAGATCTGCGCTACACACAGTGCCCCCATCCGCATGGTACAGTTGATATCGTGAATCGTCGGACCAGCTAAGTTTACCCTACTGTTGCAGTGTCCATTCGAAATGATTGGTGGCAAATGCAAGGAGAAATGTCCAAAGGCGCGGGGTTAGATGTGGCACTCGCGTAGGACGATGGCTCCCACAACCGAGGGAACGCATGTTCTTACAGATCGTCCACTAGGAGTTATTTCTAGTGCTGTCAGAGTTGAATTGGGGCGTGATTTTTTTGCACTGCTGTCCTCCTGCCTCTGTTGACCATTCGTCATAGATGTCTCCGGTCTCGGTCATTGAGAGCGGCTGGAGACTCGGTATGTTGTCTGTTGTGGACTGTGACGCCTTCAACCAATCATTTTTGGTACACCATTGACACGGTTGAACGTGTGAGACTGAATTCCTGCTAAATAGGTGAAATCGAATTTTCCATGCGTCCGGCACCCACCACAATGACCCTTTTGAATGCCGTCAACTCACAACGACGTTGCATTTAACATGAATCACCTAAAAACCCACTTTCTACAATGTATGACACAAGGGAGTGTGGCACAGATGTCGTGTCTATGCACGAATTAGTGAGCTTTTATCCCATGAGTTTGCTAATTCAGTGTAAATATTCCTCAAGTGCTGCCTAGATTTCAAAAGTAGTGTTTTGTTGAAGAAACGTAAACGTATGTAGAAACATTAAAACAATAATGTTGAACGGGTTAGGGAAATAAGGTGAGTGTACCAACTTTCCTCTTTCTATTCGTTACTATTGGGCTAAATTCGTCGAGAGTACTTTTGAACTGGTGGTGCAGTAAGCGTTTAATCCTCGTGCCAGTTCCACCAGTTGCGCGTGTAATTTCTAAATTTCAATTCCTTTTGTTTGTTTGTCATAATTCTGGTGTACAATGTTTCCTAATTCTCTCTGTCCTTCTATAACCTTTTCACATATCCAAACTCGTCGTAAGCACTGTCGTTCTCTTCACTCCCCTCAATCTCAATTTGTTCTTCAATATGATTTCTACTATAATAATAACTCCTAAGTAGGTATGCAATTTTGCCCACGAAAAGGGAACGGTATTTGGATTGAATTGCCATTAGCACGCGCTTCCTTTTACAACTACAATGACGCGGGTCATATAATCATAATCAGCAATTTTCTATCTACTGTTGCATGAAGGCCTCTGCTTTTTCAATCTTGGTCTGCTCCTATCCTCATCCATGTAGCTCCTGAGCAACGTTTGATTTAATCTACCCGTTGCATTTGTACGTCGTCTCTGTCGGCTTCCTTTCTCTGGAAATCCAACGTAATGCATTCGTTGTCCATCGTCCTTCTGTTCTTCTATCTACGTGACCGGTCTATCTCCACTTCATTTTTGCAGTCTTGACTACAAATTCTACTTTTGCGCCTGCGCCAATCCATTCATTTGTCTTCCTGTCCCTTCTAGTTATTCCTAGTATGCATATCAGGCCATATATTGACAATTAAATACCAAAAATAAGAACAACTCACCACTCGGATAGAAATCCACTTAACAGTTCAGAGGAATGACCGAGACTGCAATTTACGCTACTTATTACCTTGTGTATACGCTGAATCAACAAAGCGTTGGTACCATCATTGTATTCTCTCAGTAAAGTTTGAAATGGCGGTTCCATCGCTACCAGGTAGGGAGCATTTTGGAAATGTGTCCGTTTGAAACCAATTTCTGAACCTTGTTGACCCACGTTCGTTGATATGTTCCTTTATGATAGCAATACTGCTGCAGAATATAAAGGAAACGGACTTGTTACCTATCGATGCATATCGGAACATTTAATTTCCAAAAACAATGGTATACGTTCACTATTTGAAGACACTGATACATGTTTTAGAATTCTATAAAAGTTAATTATTAATTGAATTTCCAAGAAGTGGACATGCGTTTTGAAAGTTTGCTCCACAAATATTTTCAGAGTTGATAAATGCATAATTAAGTACATTCAATACAAAGGCAAATGATTTGACCGTAGTAACCCACGATAAAAGCATAACCGGAATTGTTTTGATAACAGCAAGGAAAGTTAAAATTAAGTACCAAAAAACTTTTCCCAATATTCGGTTCACATGTTAAATACACTTACCCCAATTTTTAAAAAGAATAACACTTTGTGTTTCTTTCATAAAAATGCTCTGGGTATATTTTATATTTTTAGAGGAGGGTAAACAAGGAGAGGGAACTAACTACACATCGCGGTAGGTAGGAAGACCTGATAGGTTCCTCAGCAAAAAAAGTAAGTACTGAAATTGTAGGGCATATAAAGGCCATGAAGAAATATAATAATGATGGACTTGAAACGTTTCTGTATCTACTACATATGAAAAATCATACACTTCGTTCTATATCCGTGGAAAACCTGCATCAATTCATTTATTTACTATAAACTAAAACCTCGGTTTCCCGAACTTTAGACAACTGCACACGATCCACATAAACGAAATACCGATTTTACGATTTTTTCGTGTGCTATGAGTCTGCAAATACAGTAATACAGCACGTAACAAAATAGTATATTTTACGGTAGAGAATATTTATGTTATTCAATTGAGAGAAGCTACATACAAAACTGTTCATTTGGACTTCGGATAATTAATTCGATAGGATCACTTGTATACGATGGGTAGGTATGTTGAAACTGACGAAAAAAATCTTTAGTTTCTTTCGAAAATCATTTCGGATAGAGCGGAATGTCAGATAAACTAAGTTTTAGTGTACCAATATTCTGTCTTTTTGCCTCTATCACACTCACACATACATACAGAGCTACAGTAGATGTTCGTTGACTGAGTCCATTTTTTAGATAGTTCTATTCTTTCGAAATTTCGTTATGCCAACTTATCATTTCTCGACCTAAAGACTTTGCTTTTATGACGATGAGAAGTCACCTCTGCACAATGAGTTTCATGAATAAAATCTTGACTACGTATCAGAAGAGAAATGTTTACTTATCCTGAGCGACATACGCTACATTTTACAACTGTAAATTTCCAAGTTCTCTCGTTCATTTCACTACACCAGTTCTCATTCTAGTAGAAAAATGATTGAGCCCTTGTTGGTACAATATTTGTTGGATACAATTGGAGGGTTTATTGAGTCAATATGGGTGTAATATCCGCGGTCACCCCTTTGAAACGAACACTGATTACACTGATGGCCAAAAGTATAACATAATTACGAAAGCCGAGCAATGAATGCATAACACGTGCGGTAACAAGGGCATATACTATTATTGTAACATGGCGACGTACACTCATGCTCACCATACAGACACTAATGCAAACTGAATGGCATATCGGCACATAGTGTACACTCACGCCATGCGCGCCATGCCTCAGTGGAATTACTACTCGTATGAAGAGCAGAGGTGTTTCTCTGTGCTGTGTTTGAGTGCTTTGGGCTGAAACTTACTATCAAGACGCAATTTAGTTTCGGTGTTTCCTGAAAATATAATCGCATAATTGGAAGTAGGATGAGAAGAGTTAAAGGTCCCTCAGGTGCTAAATGTTGTTTAAAATGTAATCTCTAGGAGCTTACGTAGGTTTCAAACCACCCAAGTCGTCGAAAGATCCCTCATGGGTCACAAACCCACAACACTGCTGATAACTTACAATTATCGCACTACGTAATCGACAGTCTGCCCGAAAATTGATAGCTAGCAGCAACATCAGGACCACGGGTTTCCAGGAGAACTGCATACAGACGGTTGCGTAAAGCTCGTTTCTACGCCCAATAACCCGTAGCGTGTGTCTCGCTTATTCCTCTGTTGGAGTCAAGAATATCTATATTGGACCATGGACCGAGTGTTTCTTTCCGACGAATCGCGATACACTCTACTATGATATTCAAAGCGCAAGCAGTTCTGGAGATAAATGACACATCATCACGCAAAGAAGTGTCTAATTCTGATGGTGTATTGATGTGTGCTTGCATATGCTCAATAGAAGTACGCAGCTACACATCTTGGAGGAATACAATGTCTCTGTGATGCAGCGACGAGGTGATAAACCGTCATGTGCGTCTGTGCAATGGGTCCATTATTAATTTCCGTTGTTGATAACGCACGATGTCATCCAGGCAACCTGGTAAAGGAAATTGAACTATTACAGAAAGAGATAGATAAACTGAATGAAAGGAGTGAAGAACAATATCAGGAAAAGATAAGAATGGCAAAGGTTGAGGGAGAATTTGAGCGAATAGAAGAGGAAAACAAAAGCTTGAAGGAATAAATCAAACACAAGGAAAAAAGCAGTGATAGGAGCAACATCGGAAAACAGGGAGTATAGGGTGAAGTTGGATTATGAAACGAAAATTAACGCAGAGCTAAGGAGGAGAGTAGAAGAGTTAAATATGAGGGTTGGCGAACTCCTAAAAAGTGAACAGGTGATTCTAAGCAGGACTACTGTGCAACAACCTAGCTTTGCTGACGCAGTCAAGAAAACTGCAACTTCCGAGAGACAACAAAAAATTGAAGAAATAAAAGGAAAAGATAAACCATCTATTTACATCAAACCAAAGCCAGCAGAAACCCTGGCTCAGCTCAGATCCAGCTGGGTTGGAGCTATCAACCACGAAAAGGATAAGATCCGCGCTACAATCTTTACTGGAAAAAATGCCATGATTGTACAGGCAGGGACAAAAGAGGATATAAACAGAATAAATAAAACTGGAATAAAAGACAAATTCCAAATTGAGGACAAGAAGAAGAAAAAAAACCTCTCCTTATCATCTATAATATTGAGTCAGAGCTAAAAGATGAAGAAATGGTAAGGAAGGTAATCAATACAAATATTGATGAAGAAAGACTCGCAGAAGAAGTTTTGAGAGAGACGAAGGTTAGGTTTCGGACTGGACAAAATAGTAAAAGAACGTGCCATGCGGTATCAGAAGTTAGGAATGCACTATTGGAAAAACCATGGATATATTAATTATACAAATCACGCAATTAGGGACAACCTCGTGGTATCTCGATGTTTCAAAAGTGCAGATTTCGGGTTTATCACAAGGTATTGTGAAGGTCAAGAAGTATGTTCCCACTGTGGAAGTAAAGACCATAAAAACTACAACTGTCCCAAGAAAGAACAACAAAGAACATGTATCCCATGCCTCATGCGAAAGAAGTACTCTAAAGTGACGGACTACAAAGAATGTGGAACGTATAAGACCTTATTGGCGAGGATAATTAGTACCGACTGTGGATAAAGAACTAAACAATCTGAGTAAATACGAAAACATTTGGGTAAAGGAGCTGACATGGACGGATAAGAAGGAGGATGATTTCAAGAATTTGCTGGAGGAGCATTTTGAAACACAAAATATTGAAAAAGCTTTAACAATTACAGAAGGAATCCTTAATTTAGAAGAACAAGGCCAAATCATACTACATTTTATAAATCCAAAACTAACAACTTTTCCGGGAAGTTCGTAAATTCGCACAACACATTTGACATAGGAGAAATGAATAATTTACAAATAAATAAAAGTAATTGCATTAGGATCAAATTATACTACACTGAAAATAAATCTAGCTGTAAGTTTATACATGTTGAATCGACAAAAGAGGAATTTTTAATGGACCTAGAGGACACCTTAGAGTATTTACAGAAAATTAAGCTAAACAAAAAATCGAAATAATTATGCCTGCAGTGGGAATGGGATTGTGGAAACATGAACCTGATAAAGTCCTGGCAAAATTCAACGAATATAGCAAATATGATAATAATAAAATAATATAATAACATAAAATAATAAGATGTATTTGAAAGAAAAAAAACTGTTTAGGAAAATATTAAATAGTACAGTAAGCAATTTTAGTATATTCTTCGATTCAAGAAAACAAGCAACAAAGAAAGAGAAATTAAAATGTATGGAAGAAGAACTAACAACAGAAATAAACAAACTAGTAATCAATCTGTCCGATTCTGAAACTAAGACGGAGGAGGAGATAGAAGACATCATTACGGATGAGGAAAATAAGAAACTGAAATCACCATCACAATTAAAGAGGGATCGAATCCGACTAATAAAATTTAGAAAGAAAAGAAAGGAGATAATAAAAGGAACAGACACACCTCAATCATCAACTAATAGAGCTAATGTAAGCACACAAACTGTAAGAAACAAGAGATGAAATAATTGGCTTACTAAATTAGGTAGAAAATTAGGTGAAAGATTTGATTCGAATAATAGAACTCTATATATTGAGGAAGTTGAAGAACAAGCTGGAAGTTCAGTAGTTGGAGGCTGAACTCAAGAACTACAAGACGAAAACGATGACAATAAGCCACAAAGTGAAGAGGACTGCGCGCAGGGAGTCGCTAGTGGATCCAGAGATCAATAGAAAACTATAATTTGGACATATTCGGAAGAAGAAAACAGACAGAAATTGGCAATTTTAGAGGATCCGCAGGTCCTAACCGTCGCCCTAAGACACATTGTGCGCAAGAGTCATCCAAATGGAGACAGGATAACATTTCAAATACCAGATGCAGTTGATCGCATTTCTCTAAAGAGACATAATTTACCAACAGAGGTGGGAGAACTTGTTTATTTGGTGGATGAAGTCTTCGCCCGTAGGGACGAGGACTTCAATCTGAATGAGCTCTATAGCGACTTTGTGAGGGCACATGGCAGGGTGATGCTGGATCCGAAGGAGTTCTGGCCCCATTGCTATTTGCACACTAAATACCCAGCCTAGCATGGGGCCTGAGGGGTGCTCTGTGCAGCCAATAAATGACCAAAATTCCCGGACTGGTGGAGCGAAGGAAAGAAGACTGGCTGAATAACTACAAACTGATATAATATGCATTAAGGAACTATATATTCTGAATAGAAGGCTAACAAACATACCTACTACAGCTCAGATAGTTGTGGGAGGTGAAGAACCGAAAGCAGCTATAATAAATCTAAACAGAAATTTTCAAATAATAGAAATTACTCAAGTAAGAGATGAATTCACTGCATGTGCAGAACTATTTACCAAATTTTGGTAATTTATAATAATAAGTGTATACTGTCAATATAGATTTGAGATCACACAGTTTATAAATAAATTAGAATTAATAATAAATACATATCAGAACAAAAAATAATTATAGCTATGGACGCAAATGCAAAGTCGCCTCTGTGGTTCAGCAACGTTAGAAATGATATAGATAGACGAAGAGGAGAGGAACTCGAAGAATTAATATTTGCAAATAACCTGATTTTAGTAAATAAGGAAGGACAACCCCCAAGTTTTTGTAACGGGCAGGAGCAGAAACAAATATAGACCTAACATTAACAATGCAAAATCTTTATAATACAATCGATAATTGGCAAGTCTTGGATAGCCGGACCACAAGTGACCATAACGCAATTATTTTCGAAATTGGCGCAGATAACAATGCAGCTCAGGGTGCTGCTGAGGAAGAGGACTCCTTTAAATATAGCATCTAAAGAATGAATTGGGATAAGTTTCAAAGACATTTGGCTTTCTCTGAGATAGAAGTCCCAACTGATGTGGACCAGGTAGCGGCGGTTTTGGAGGGTTCAATCAGGCAAGGAATTAGAGCTTCTTGTCCGATGCAGGGGAAGATTAAGACAAATACCACGGCTCCTTTCTGGTGTGGGGAGTTGAAAAGAATAAGGAGAATTGTCAGGGCAAAAAGGAAGAGCTATCTATTGGCACAGGACCCGGAGCTTAGAGTTAGAAAACTAAAACAATATAGAACGGTCATGAGCGAGTATAAGGAAAAAAATAAGCATACGAAAAAAGGAACCTTGGGATGCATTTGTAGAAGACAACCTAAAAATGGACGCATGGGGTTCACCATACAAGCTTTGTATGGAGAAGACAACACCCACAACTCCAGCAACATTAAAGAAAATGGATGGAAATTATACCACAACATGGAAGTAATCAGCAGAACTATTAATGGAAGAACTTATACAAAAGTATATGGAGGAAGAAGAAACGGAAGAACAGCAAAGAATGAGAGCGAGAATGAAGGAAATATCAGATCAAACAGTAACAGAAGAAAATGATAATAAGGAGGAAATCACAGTGAAGAATTCTGAAATTGATCAGGCAATTAAATCTCTAAAAAATAAAAAAGCTCCGGGCCCAGGTGGTATTAAGTCAGAAATTCTCAAGAAGACTAAGGACTTATGGATCCCGTACCTGGCAACTCTCCTCACCGAATACTTGAGGCAGGAAACATTCCCGGAAAAATGGAAGGAAGCCAACCTAATAATATTTTTGAAAAGCAGATAGAAACCAAGTTCTAGTCCAGGATCCTATAGACCTATCTGCCTTCTGAACGCCTTTGGTAAGTTCTTTGAGAAGATAATAGTGAATCGCTTATAAGCAGCTAGGAAGGGAATTGAGGAAGATCAGACGCAATTTGGATTTAGGAAAGGAAGGTCAACCGAGGATGCTCTGAATAAGTTCTGAGATGGCGTGAAGGGGGCGGATGGTAAATATGTTTTGGCAATTTTCATTGACATCAGGGGATCCTTCGACAACCTGTGGTGGCCGGTCCTATTTGTAAACCTAAAGAATAGCGAAATACCAAATTACATAATAAGGGTACTCGGGGACTACTGTACGAACAGAACAGTCAGCCTGCGTGCCCCAGTAGAAAAGATGACTCGGAGACCGAATAAAGGATGTAGGCCGCAGAAATCGATCTGTTGCCCAGTCTTTTGGGACATTTGTATCGATCCCTGCATATAGAAGATCAATGAAATGGAGGAAGCAATGTAAATCATCGCCTATGCCGACGACATTGCGGTATTGGTGGAGGCAGATTCCAGACGCGAAATGGAAATTAAAGCAACGAAAATATTAGCAACAATTCATGAATGGTGCGAAACTAACAAACTGATGGTCTCTGCTGAAAAAACTCAGTACATGATATTTAAAAATAAACTACAAAGAAACCCTATAATAAAATTTATTAATCAAAACTTAAAAGGAGCTAAACTATTTAAATACCTAGGGATCATCCTAGATGAAAAACGAAACTTTACTCAGCATAAAGAAGCTACGAAAAATAAAATAATCAAATTTGGCAATAAAATAACTTCAATAGCTACAAGATTCGGGCTGCCTATAAAACATATCAAATTGTATCATAACCAAATTATCAATTGAATTGGAACATATGGATCTAGTGTTTGTGCACGCAGGCTGACAGAAAATAAGAGTTTAGCAGATAAACGGGATAACGCGCAAAGATCTGTATTATTAAGCATGTCCGGCGTAATCGAACTACACCTGGGGCGGCATTAAACATAATATTAGGAAAAGCGCCTCTGCATTTGGAAACATCAAGTCTGCAGCTTTATATTGGATGAAGAAAACTAATATAATAAGATCTACGAAATCTTGGGAACCTTGCCAAACAATAAGGAGGAAATAGAAGAAATTATTATATCCAAATGGCAAGACTTCTGGGAAAGAAGTAGAAATCTAGAAGATTATATGGAATAATAGAAAATATACACAACCAACTGCAATGGAGAGGATGGAACCCGAGTAGAGGCGCTGTACATTTTTTAAGTGGTCATGGGCCGTACCAAAGCAAATTATATGAATTCGAACGAGTTGACTCACCGATGTGCGTGTGCGGCCATGAGTCGACTCCGGAACATGTGGTCCACGAGTGCCCGTAAAACCAAGTAAATAATGAAGGAACAATTATACAACAAATAGTTTATTTAAGACTGGAATTACAAGACACAACAGTACAAAACATAATGGAAAATGAGGAAACGAGGAACTCTCTGGATCTACTCGCGGCAAAGATTTCGCATATATCTAAAATTACATATATTAATAAGCAATAAAACCGGAACAATAAATAATTCTACGAATTATACTACTGAGCAACAAACTCTAGCAAATGTATATAGACTATATTCCTTGTGTTCGTGTAACCATGTGTTCGTCCTCTCGTTCGTTCGCTCGCTCGTT
Source organism: Lepisma saccharinum (assembly GCA_022664845.1). Taxonomy (NCBI): domain Eukaryota; kingdom Metazoa; phylum Arthropoda; class Insecta; order Zygentoma; family Lepismatidae; genus Lepisma; species Lepisma saccharinum. The sequence continues at coordinate 41,094 of JAGDQP010012638.1, forward strand.
CGTTGGGTCGGTCGATTGTGTATTCGTTGGTGATGAATCGGGTATTATGCATGCATGGTGAGTGTGACTGTAAGAGCGATATTTCACTCTAGAGTAATGGTTGAACGATGTCATGCGAACTTTGTGGATTTTAGATCCTCTCCACGGTCGTGGCAATCGCGTACCCATTTCTTAGAAGACAGAAATACCTAAAACTAATAATAACAGAGCATTCACGATGCTGTACGTATGATCGAAAATAAAACATTTTTATCGCACCCAGAGTTGCTGCCTACTTGTAGTCAGGACAGCGCTACAACTCTGGATGGGAAGAACTTAAAAACTGCGGAAGAAATATAATGCAGCGAGTGCGCGAGTGAAAGTGAGAAAATGCGTGTGATGTGAGGTGATGGACGCGGTGAGTCTGGAAGACAGAAGAGGAAGAGTTCCCGGAACCAGCCCCGATCCATGGATCTGGAGGAGAAATCCCGCTGCCCGGGGGCCTGAATCAACTCGACCGGCTTGGAGCCGCATACAGAATGAATGGGAGTATGAATGGAGGAATGAATGTGACTTTATGTGATTTCTATAAAATATTCAGTTAATGATACTAGGGGACATATAGTTTGATGGAATAAAGGAAGTTACAAATAGTATAGATTAGGTAATGGGAAAAGATTAGAATTAGAAAAAGGAAGGCAAATAATGTAAAGTAGAAACTCTCTACTCTCAACAAGAGAACGGATACAAAAATGGGAGTGACAATCGTGTTAAAATACTAATAATAAAGATAATAAACAGTAAAGTATGAATGAATGAAAGAGAAAATATAGACAAATCTAAAATTGTCATAAATCAAATTAGAGAAAGGCAAAAATAATAAATAATAAATAACAATTAATGACAACAATAAAAATTAAAATAATAATATCACAAACAGATATAAATGAATAAATAGCTGAGGATTGTATAGCTCAAGTCACTTGAATATGTGAAATAGTGTATGCATTGCTAGTAGAAAAAATAAATAGTAACTTTTCCCTAACTCACGAAAATAGGGCCCAGGTTTATCCATCGGAAACTGGGCTACAGAAATATCCCCCCTCAGTCCACCTATACTCTTATCTTTTTTATCTTTTTTTTAATACCAGTTTGAATCTATGCAATTTCAGGTCCTACGGACTCCGTGCCTCGACGCCGAGAAGGAGTCGAGACAGAGAGACCACTTGGGGGATGGCCTACACCAGCTTTGTCTAGAATCCCTTTTAGATTCGTTGCGCCCTTCATTCGCTCGAAACAAAGATGTGTTAAGGGAGCAAAGAGGTAGGGGTGGCAGGAGGGTCCTTAAATAAAAAAATAACCTGGTAAGGGTTGCACGGTTTCCAGTCCTAAAACCTATCGAATATCCGTCGGATCCATTGGAATGACGAACTATACCCATACGGTAGCCTCCACACATGATTTTAAACCTCCGTCCTATCTTAGAGATGAATTCAATGTATTTCAGTTGTCCTCATCAGCGCCATGATTATGAGCATGTCACATCGCTATTTAACTTGTGTATCTGTCAGCAGTGATAAAATGCCATATTGATGGTCAACATCCACAGTGAACAACAGGTTATCCATGTTCTTGTATATATATAGAGCTTAGCCTTTTTGCAGTCATATATTATTAAAATCTTATTCCTGATATAGCATTCCTAATCTAGTTCCTAAAATATAATTCCTATATTTTTAAATTCGTCTTTCCTCTGCAATACTTTTTCATACATGTCTACATGTTTGTGATGCCTGAGACCGTTCAAGTGTATGTATGTGTGTTACACGATATATAACTTGTTATAGTTTTGAACACCAGTGTAATTTTAAAACATTCAACATGTTTGTTTCAAACATAAATGCAAAGCAAATGTTAACAAAACAGCATATCTACTATTTTGCATTGATATATAATAATTGCTTACCAGATACTATAGATATCAGCTATTTAAATGAAATAAACTGTTTCTGTTCATTATTTTAAAAATTTTACTTCTTCACAATTTTGTTTGGTTTTTAATCATTTTAAGTTAGAGTAATTGGTTAGACTGGAATGACAAATAGAAAAACAATGTTCCTTGTTAGTGGTCCTATATTTCGAAAAAAATATTTTAAAAATAACCATTTTAATTAAGTTTCCTGTAGTGATTAAAAGTGACGGGATCTCATAGAGCAAATAATCAATACAAAATCACAATAAAAAGGTCTCTTCGTTCTAGATCCAAGCTAATGTTTCAGAATCAGATTCCACGACGTCGATACTAGGAGTGAATACTTCAATATCAGAATCTTATTATATCAATCACTATGCTGGTTTTGAGAATGAGACTAAAATGTCAAAGGCGAACGTAGAGAAATAAAACCATTTAGCATAATAATACAGTGCAGGTGAAACTAAATCAATCTATTCCTCAGATTTACATTAAGAATTTCTCTGTAACCATGTCATGAAATCACCCGTCCTTAAAACACATTTTGAAACTCAGCAAAAATTCAGGAATAACCCAATATCATATTTTGAAAGATAGTTCTTTGAATTGCCTGCAAATAAGGACAGTCAACTTAAATCGTAGGACTAAACAAGTAAACATGAAACACTTAGATGTGCCACACAAGGATTGTTTTAAAAGTACGAGAACAGAGAATGCTGTTAGAAATGTAGAATCTGAATTTTTAACAATTTAATGAATTTAGTATTGTTCTAGTCTTATACAAAAAAAAATATTCTGACACATCAGATATACATAAACTCAAGTTCAAATATTTTTTATATAAAATTATACAAGTCCTTGCAACAAGTTTTATTTTCTATATTTTAGCAATTTGGTTGAAAATATATTTGTGAGATGAAAGTTTGGACATAATTAAATTCATTTTACTGTACACAAGTATCTAACATATAACAAATATTTATGAAATGGGTTTCAGAATACATGGAAATATTCGTATGGGATATGAACCGCCATTTTATAAATTAATTTGAATGCATAGCATGGAAATTGGCAATACGTCAAAAAGTATGGAAAACAACATGATATCTCGTTATAGAAGCTACCTTCCTAATTGTGATCTTAATATATTATAAAACAAAATAAATGTTGCATATGTTCATTAAAAGGAAACACTATTTTCTCTAGCCTGAATTTCTAGCACCTAATGTGAATATATTATAAGTTGAAGCATACAGACAAAAATCTAACAGAATTCAAATCAAAAGACTAACATGGAATAAAATGAATTTTAAACACTACCGTTTTCTCTTCGACTCTAACATCATAAATAGACTATCATTCACTTGGTTTTCACGACCTGGCATGCATGGAAACAATGGAAAAAAGAACAACATCTAATTTTATAAATTTTGTAGTATTTTAATTGCTGACATGTAACCTATAAATGACTTTGAATAAATAGTAATATTTACACACCAAAACTGTATAATAAACTAGTTTATAATTACAAGTACTTACCTCTAATACAAAAATCAGTACAAGAATTGCAATCTTAGAGCTGAAACCCATGTTCATCAAAGTATTTCAATTCTACTTCTGGTATAATATATTGTTAACTTGCAGGTGTTTTGACTTAAAAGTTTCCTCTACAACTGTTTCTCTGAGTGGTCCTTAAACAAGTATTTTATGGCAATGCGTGTAAGCGGCTTATATTATCGTAATTGTAAGAATGTGAGAAAGCATTTGGACACGACTTGTGACAATAATAGATATTTAAGCTAGAAATTGTCAATATTCAATTACTACTGTTTTTTTTACCCAGACAGTTTGCACTAAAGCTATATATCAACAATGAAAGAATATCGACAATGAGTGTATTGTATGACTATGAATTTTAAAAGAGAGCAAGAAATAGCATTGCATAAGATATTAAAAGATTAAATTATGAATTCTTGTTTATAGTCCGTTCTGTAACCAAGATTGATAAACAAATTCTCTTTACTGAAGAATCATTGTTTGTCTTCAAATTCTTGGATACATTTGTTTGGTATTAATGTAATATTTTCGAGAAAAACATTCACAAGTCTTAGTCAATTAATGTAATTTCATGGAATATTTTAAAATCATATTGTGGTCAAGCAATTACATCCTGACAATTACTTCCTGCTGAAATACTAAAAGGAACAATTGAGTTTTGAAAGAACTATCTTTTCTTTTCACATAACTAAATTTGAAAAGCAATAATGGTACATGATTGCTATAGCCATGGAGTGTTATATGCATGCAGTTTCAAAGCAATATATGAAATTAGTGAAACGGTGTTATAAAATTTGAAGTTGACAAATCGCTAAATATGAAATCTTTAATGTGTGTTAATCTGTATAGGGGGATTACGAATTTTGAAAGCTTCAATATAATGTATAAGATTAAGTTTTTCAAATGAAGAATGCGTTTACAAATTGTAGTCGGTAGTGCGAAGAACTGAGGACAAATTAAATATATGCTTTGTATACATTTTCTATTTAGAGAGAAAATTAAACTGTTTCTTTGAGGAACACCTGAAACAGTGGCGGCTCGTGGTTGAAACATTAGGTGAAGTTCTACCAAAGCATTTATATGTAAACACGCTTTCATATTAGCTACTGGTAATAGTTATCCTGAATATCCAGACATTACCGATTTATTCCTAATGTCATTTACTTATATTACTCAATGTTGAGCATCCTGCTGGATTGCACCTCCCCCGATACATCATGCAATTATTAATTCATATTGTCCTCCTTAATACTGATTTTCTATCTTCCAAATACATCGTTTCAAAGAGTAATATAGCACTTATTCAGAGTTGCACATGAGTCAAAAAGCGACCAAAACTAGACTACATTTTAGTATCGTAATTTCCCTTCGGTTCCACATCAGCACCTTTAATGTTTTTAGCCTTTTCCACACACCTTTAAGATTGAGTGAATTGGCATGTTTTCTTAAACGCAGTATTCTGAGAATGCCTACAACAAAATTCATAGAAATTATTTGTTCATAAAGCGTTGGTTCCATGAAGAGAATGAAGGAAATAGTAGACAGAAACTCAATCAGATACAAGGACGTTTCGTAAGCTTCCCTTTTATGTCATTTTAGTACTAATTACTTCGCAAGTCTCAAAGAAATACAGTAGTTAAGTTTAAGTTTCCACAAACACTACCCGGAACACTTTCCCGACACTCCGTAAACTGAACTATTCTCCACTAAGTCAGTCAAGCACCGCATCCAGCGTCAGGTTAATGAGCTAACAGGCTCTCGTATATTAGGTACAAATCTACAAAAACAATCTATTTTTCTATTCCCCCTTAAACCAAAGGTTCCATTTCATACATTTTTACACAAGCTTTTACGGCTAATTCTGTTACCTCAAAATCTGCTTAAATATCTGTCCTAAACAATTACTGATATCTGTGTCATTAGACCGCATTAACTGCGAATATAAACATTTTAATCTGTATTATGCTCATGGTAAAGGTTTAGGAAGTGTTCGATTTGTTATAAATTACGAAGGGGGATTATAAAACTAGTATTTGCTTGTAACTTTCACCCTACTATCTTTTTAGATGGAAATATAAAGATTTATCCCTGCTTGGGATGATATTCGGAATCAACTACCGGGGATGAAATCCTCACGCACAAGGGAAAATCCTGGAGGGTTTAGTCAGTATCTGCTTGAGCGAGTCTCTCTAGCTAGTAAACTTATTTCGCTATTTTCTTTTTGTGCATTGAATAGATATTAATAGTAAAATTTTCTTCATATAAATAATCAATGCATGTATCTGTAATATAAACTTACACGATCATTTTATCAAATACAAGATTTTTAAGCAGTCTTTAAAACCTAATAGTGAAGATGCGACCAATTAATATACATAATGCTTTATAAATATAAATATTTATGTCACTAATATAAATATTTATGTCACTTATCAAATTTGTATATGCTCCGGATTATGACGACGATATATTTTTCTTTTTCCATTTATGTGGGAAATTGTGGCTTTAACATTTGATGGACGGATTAACTCCCATACTTGGCTTCGATTTTTAAAAATTCATTTTAAGGCCTTTAGGTAACTATGACTCTGGCCGTATGCATGATGATGGGATGAATTGGTGGAATGAAGAAGGTGGGAGGAAACGGGAGCACCTCGAGAAAACCCACGCACACGGTGATTGTTCACCATAAAGCCCACTTAGCATGAACATGGATCGATCCGACGACCCCAGCACCAAAGGTGAGTACTTGGCTTCGACATACGCTTAATCCGATATGCGTGTATAATAATTACATCTGATGGTACTAATGATGAACCTAGAGGGTGAGCCGAGAGAAATCCCCATTGGAGCTTCAAAATTCTCCAGGGGGTTTGTTATGAGCCATAGCAAAAGATAAAATATTGTTCTTGAAAGTAAAGTTCCTCTTTTAGCACAATTCCTACCCCACCCCCACACACCTCCTGAATTCTCTGCATTCAACACTGAGTGAGAAGACCTCAGCGACTGGATAGTTATATTTACGTTGAAATTTTTCTAGTTCCTCCGCAACATACTTTTGAATTTTCCCTTCTTTTTATCTTAAAAGCGTGATGATAGATCAACTTACTAGGTTTTAAAATCGTACGTACTGTAGCTAAGATGCATCCAATTTACTATATATTTTCTAGTAGTAAAATCTGGATTATACATCGTACAGGCGATGAAATTCCTTACGACCGTGGTAATTATCATGTAGTTTCCAGCCCTGTCACAACCATTCATAGTGCTGCTAAGGTGGGATTTGGAGAAAACAATTCCAGGTCACTGTAGGTCTATGCCAACGCTAAGCTGCAGGCCGCTTCTGATTGGTCAGAATAGCCTTACAGAAGTTCACCTTCTGCTACAAATAGTGGACCTCACTTCGCCTCAAGGCTCAATGTCAGTAGAAAAGAAGATAGCTATAGAGAATCCTAAATGCGTCCTTTCCTTCCTTCCTTACTTTTGCTGAGAAAGCAAAGGAGCCTACTTTGCAAGACGGATGGCGCCTTCTAGCGTCAGTATTGTGAATTACTTGTAGGCAAAACTATAATAAAGTGAGTTGGTGTTATTCTTGCTGGCATTTTATGATATTTATTTAAGTATTTTTGAAACTTGTGTTTTCTTTATTTAATTAATGTAGAAATAAAATACTAGGTGAAGTACAGCTTCACCCACTTCACCTGAAAACCCGCCGCTGACCTGAAACCATCCGTCGGTAGGATAGTATTAGCAGACAACAACACGCTGTTATATGTCTGTCAACCTAGAAAAGGTCTTTAAAAACTAAATCTGGAAGAAGTTTTATTTAAAATACTGTTTCAAATGATCAACTGTTTGAAATGCAATGTATAGTCGTCAATTTATTGCTTATTTTCTTCCATGAATTAAAATTAAAGCTGGATATTCGAAGCGTGTTATAGGCGCTACGGTCCTCGCGTAAAGTTAAGCAGCTCAACCTCGTGAACCACTGTTGCTGCGGACACTCCATCGATAAAATTGCTACCCAGTTGCCACTGGTGTATAGTTCGACGCGAATACCGGGAGGATAAAAATGTACTAACACACACACACACACACTGTGTGGATAAATAAATAAATAATAAATCACAGCCATATTCAATCCACTAGTGGATGAGGCCTCTCCCCGAAGGGAGGAGTTGGTCTACTGCTCCCACGCTGACCAGACGGGTTGGGAGAGGAGAGCCGAAGCTCTCAATGTGACCGCCACTGCCTTTTATTCACAGCAGCTCCCCAATTGTCCGCACGATGCTGGGTCAACACCGAAATATTTGAGCCCCCATCGGGAATCGAACCCGGGACCGCTCGCATTGAAGTCGAGCGCGCTACCGACTAGGCTACGCAGGAGCTCACACATATATATATATATACAGGGTGTCCATAAAATCCGTTGCCACCACGTGCATCTTCGAAACGACTGCTAATATGAGCAAACGCAAAAACACATCCTTCATTATTTTGGGGGACTTGAATTTTGAGCTATAAAAGTACCAGCCGAGACCCCCCAAAATGGGGTACGGGTTCAACTTGAACTTGACCCCATCCAAAATGGCGGCAGTCACATTTCGTGTCCATAAAGTCCGTTGTCACCCCGTGTATTTTCCAAACGACTGGGAATATTTTAAAAAAACGCAAAAAAAACACATCCTTTATTATTTTAAAGGGCTAACATTTTTAGCTATAAAAGTTCCACTCCGTGTCCCCTAGGGAGAGTAAACGGAGGTCAGGGTCTACCTGAAAATGTCAAATGACAAAGTGGTCGAGTGATACCTAGTGTCAACCAGTTTGGCACAAGAAATAATTTGGGAGAACCTTAAAATTTCAAATTGTTCCATATTCCAAATGGCAGTAAGATAAAAGTTCTAAAACGAAACTTCGAAGTTCGAAATTCTAACGTACCAACAAGTAAGCTGCTAGTCCCAAAGTGTATTTCCAGTTACACTTTGTTGATTAAATTTTCGTCGATACATGCGTTGAAGTTACTTATCTATAGGCTGAACATGTAGAAACTATTGAGTGGTTAAGGCATATATACAAAGAACATGCTGCAAAACTCATTGTCAGCAATTTGGAACCTTTTCACAATACTGACAATTTACATCCATTAGCCAACCCTTATAAAGAAAACTAAAAAAAAAAAAAA
>JAGDQP010012639.1:3378-20265 GCA_022664845.1 Lepisma saccharinum
CAATCGATTCGCACGAAGAAATAGTTCTTCTTACTGAAAACATGAATCAAAATAGATGGGCTATGTTCGGTCCCAGTACCTTTTTTTTTCGAGTTATTTCGTTATGACCCAACAAAGTGTTATTCAGCCTGTCAAACGACAGATTGTTGCAGACTATTTACTTTAGGATAAAAAAGTCCATATTTAAAAAAGTATTTTAATATGCTTTTAAAATATATAAATATATTGAAATATATTAAAGTAACAATGGAATATTGTATTGTTCCCCGACTTACGTCGCTGTGCAAAATTTCATCATTGTATGACGTCGGGAAATGAGTTAATTTAACGTTGCAAGATCTAAGGACACCACGTACCATTGTGAACTAAAGAAAAGAATGTAAAAATGACTGAACTCGGAACTAATTGCAATATAATTTCTTATTGTTTTATCTGGTACAGACAGAATTAGGTCCTGAATAAAATATTAAAAGTTTACCAAAATCTACCGTGTCGTTGCCCGCCATTTTCAATCGCCATATTGGATTATTGATTGTACGCTTTTCATACAAAATCGACAATGTTATCTAAATTAATTAAGATAGGCACTTCGTTCTCATGTCAAATTGAAAGACAATAGTAAAAGTAACGTATGTAGGTAAAGTTATAGTGCGTACTGCTTCCGTATTTATATATGGCGGTTGTAATTCCATAAGTCTGGTTTTGTTAGTTTTTTTTTCTGTTACTTTAATTGCAATTAACTATAAAATCGTCAAAGAGATGGAAAAACACCTAAAGCGAAGATTCTATAGTCGAATCTGCTCTTTCCAACGGTATCCATATCATTGCTCTATCTACGAAAACCACCCTGTAATCTACATGTTACCCAAGTAAGGTTAACCTTATTTTATACAACAAGAAATCGAACAGTTGTTCCTATGTTTGGAGATGGCTCAACAGTTGAAGTTAACACTCAAGATTAAATGTGTTTATGATTAGATTATTCAAGTGAAAAAAGAATGTAAATTGATTAATAGCTTTTTGACAGTTTTAAGTTAAAATGTCCGTATTTTTCTGATATAATGTTATAGAGATACATTCGTTGTCATCACACAGTATAGCAGGGAGTACGCTACACCCCCCAACACCCCCCCTAACACCCTCCCTAGACTTCGACAACACCCCCTAAGAAAAATTTCTGAACATCCCCCTAAGGGGGGTGTTCTTTCGTGACATGTAATAGTGAGAAATTCTTGGAATTTCGATTTACTAAGACGGCAGTTATGGTAATACACAATCAAATCTTGGTAGCAGTTTTGCATTTATTCCGAAGAAATAACTTCTTTTGGGCTACATTCCTTTTCTTGTCGCCTCGCAAAAATCCATCAGTAACAAAAGAAATGAGTCAGAAAACAATAAACATTCCCGTATGAAAGAATCTGTTTGGTGGCTGCTCCCTACGGTGTTAGAGTGCAGAGATGCTAGACTCACTTCAGATACACTCATTATTTGTTGTTTTGTTTGCACAGTGGAAAAGGCGGAAAGCCTCACAATGAAGAGGAGAATTATTGAAACAAAGGAACTAAGTTTAGGAGCTCGTACGTATGCATTAATTTTTCTAATTTAAGCGAATCTTTGCATCATAACTAAATAAATGGAAATAAAAGTAACAATGTTTACAAACTTGATGCGCCGACCTTTCCAATACCTAACTCTGTGTTCTTTAGGGTTTAATTTCATCATACTCTCATTCATTCAAAAGAAAACAGGTAAAATTCATCTACGGTATGTCAACGCTAACGAACATTTTGTGAAACAAAAGCGATATGAAATGAAGCACCAAGCGGCCGTAGCTCAATGCTTTGGAGTTGACTTCGCATTCCGGAGGTCCAGGATTCCATTCCTGAAGACGGCCGGCCATCCTGACTGAAGTTTTCAAGTCTTATCAGGCAAATGCCTGGATCATATGTTATTTCAAGGCTATGTCCGTTTTCGTCCAATTTCCTTTCCCATTGTTCATGCTTCTTGTTGTTGCTAAGCTCCAATGTAAAATAGTCTCCGAGTTGTATATGGAGATACCAGAAATAAAGAAATCTTAGGAAGTGTTGACGCTGCTGGACTTGTAGTTTAAGCTCGTGATGTTTAGACATATGCTCATATATACAGTTACAGACAGACCACAAGTGACTGGAGACAAAGTCATATGTTTCCCTACTTAGGTGCCAGTTAAATAAGGTATCATTCAAAAACACACTCATTTGTGCCAAACTTCAGTACTCGAACTCGTGACGTACAGACTAGCTCAAACACACATACAGACAGACAATAATTAAAAGAGCTTTTTTGTTACCCTAAACGTGTTACGTTGTCGCTAAGGATAAAAAAGAAAGATCTCAAACAATTTCCTTAGTCAAGATAGTATGACACTGGCTACATAGTTTTTCCTTTTTTTAAAAAAAGACTACTCCCAGATGAAATGTTTAGCACCGAAGCCGTGCGTGCGATTTCTCTTATCTATATTGGAACTGACAATATTTGAAAGTCGAAGAGTATAGATAAGAGAGGTTTCTCGCTGCAGTTGTCAACATTTCATCAGGGAATCGGGATTCCTGAAAATTTTAACATTTCATTAAATTTAATATTTTAATAGCCACGGCTCGTGCATGCAGGTGCCGACCGGGTAGCCGTGCGGTCTAAGGCGTCAGGGCAACGACTCGAAGGTCCCGGATTCAAGTCCTGGTAGGGGCATGGGTGTTTGTGGATTTTAACTTGGTGTAATGGGTCGAATCATGACGGCCCGAAGTCAAAAGTGTTACTAGATTGTCCCATAGAAAATAAAGTTTTTACATGCATGAAGGTAATAGTGACATCTACTACTTGGAATCTTTGGCGTGCTGGAACTCATTACAAACCATGGATTATTTGCCCGTTTCTGTTAATTATGATTCGCCACTATCTCTCAGAGTTTATACGGTTCGGAAATCGAAACGGGAGGGCATGCCGTGGTCCAGTCAGGATGTGTTTCTGAGTTGGCTCCCGGATATCCCTTGGTGAGAGCGATTCCGGGTTCGATTCGCAGAATTTTGATACTTATCCGGTATCGTGATAAATATTTGGGAGACACTTTGAATACAAAAACGAGCAAATTGGGGTCATGGAAGCCAAAGTGCAACTGCGACGAGAGCCGATGCGCTGACTATGTACTACCCAACGAAAAGCCGTTTGAATTTTATTTTATTTATGGTATTCAAGCATCTCAGGCTCAGGCCGAGCTAAAAGTTGTCTGGCACACCTTGGCGCTCTACGGAATGTCGCACCATTCGTTTAGGTTTGAGTTAGTAGACATGATTTTAGGTGTTCGAAACGTCAGTGTGGCAAATTTCTGCATGGTTTGAAAAAGAAACGAGATCATGAGTAATATTTTCTCGTCGTGAAAGTTTAAAGAATTTTATTCAAACGTCCATCAATACCATTTTTAATTTTTTTCTGCTTCTCATTGAGCATTCCGAAATAAATTAAAAATGATATTTTACAATCCGTAGGTCAATTCACCTTAGCATTGTTAGGAAGAATTGAATTTGTGGAAGTGGATGCCCTGATTTCAGCATTTGTTTGGAAAGCCTCAATGAAGTCGGTCACCTTGGGCATCGATCCGAGAACCTTGGAATAAGAAGTGCATACAATTTCCACCAAGTTATTTTATCAACTGTGATGTAATCTTGATATACACTCGAGGAGAGCTTGAGAAAAGTAGAGCTTACTTATATTTAAAATGTATTATTTTTTGCTCTAAAGACGTAGTTGAGGTAAATAATCTCTTTCAAAGTAATTAAAATTTAATAGTAAATATCTGTCCATATTTGACCAAATTAAAGCTTGCAAAAGCTAGACAAGTGCAAAAAAAAAAAAAAAAAAAAAAAAAAAACAATATCTAAAATTATTTGAAAGATAGTTCTGCTGGTAATTCATTCTACTTGAAAATGATCCGAAGCGCGAAGATCAAATCTCCTCGTAGTCTAAAATCAGTTTCCTACATAACTACAGAGGAGTAAGTTGTTTAATTTCTTCGCAAGTAATTAAATAATATTAATATTAATAATAATGCTTGCTATTTACACACATTGTCCTTATGTAGTTATGCACAATTCTTATTTTGAAAAGTGTGACAAACAGAAACGCCCGCGCGCGCACATGCATGCATACATGGTAAGATATAATGGATGACTGTATAATATAGTGTATAATTGAATATGAATTACACCCCCCTTCGACTACATTCCTGGCGTACTCCCTGCAGTATAGTGTTTGGAATTTTTATATTTAACGAAAGACCATTCATAATCTTCCAGCATTCAAGGAAGTCGAAAATGACTGTTTCAGTGGACTTTAAAGGACTTTCAGTGCGTCTAAGACAGTTGCTCCCAACCCGTAGAAGTCTGCGGACCACTCAGCCTTAAATTGAATCAGTACGGAGTACGGACAGCCATGCCATACACCTTATCAGTTGTAACCAAATTCAAATGTGATTAAATAAAACAGATTTTTAAAACACATTATTTATTATGACTATTAATTAGCATACAGTACAACTTAATTACAAATTATTTAATACATAAAAATTACTTGTTATAACGTACAGCGTACTACATACTCTTAATATAAAAAGTCTATATAAAATTATTAATATAAAATTTATTTCTTTGAAAAGGACGTTGAAAAAGTTTTTACCTCAATGTTGTTCTCAGTGTGACTTTGTGCACTAATTTGTTTGACAAGCTGAAGAATTCTAGGACTTTATGGTAACTCTTGCTTAGAGCTATTCTCAAATCACTGCTTGTACATAGCCGATTTCTTTGTTTGTCTTTAATTAAAATAAAGTCGAGAATCCCTGCTCACACAAAAATGTTGTCCAAAACACCATGAGATACCGCAAAGCTGCTTGCCGAATATTTAGGCTAGAAGCATCCAAACATGACGAACCACAGTCACATATCGACGTCAACGTAATATCTCGGCAAATAATATCGTATACATTTTCAGCGGAAGGAGAAACCACTGTTTTGTAGAGCGGAATTTTCCATTGAAAACAGTGGTTTCAAAAAAAAAACAAAAAAAAAACACTCGCTTTGGATGGAAAATGTGCTCTTTCTAGATAAAATTCCATTCTTTTGGATGTAATTTATTTTTCCAAACTTGAAAGAGCAATTTCTCATTGATTCTTCAAACTTGAACGAGAGATTTCTCATCTGTTTAGAGTGGCTTATTTCTTCGATTTCTCATCTTTTTAGAGTGGCTTACTTCTCATCTTTTTGGAGTGATTTACAATGCATCATGGCTACTCCTACTAGTCTTCGCCATTTTTTACTGCAAATGTTACTGCGAAAGACTAAGCTATACTGTGAAATTTATAGCGTTGCGTTTAGTTAAAAATGACCACAGAAAACTTTAAAACTTTTTTGTGAGAAAAGTATACCAGAAGACGTCAGGAGTAAGATATGTACGAGAAATCTTTAAACATTGTTCTCAAGTACCTGATGCAACGAAAGAAACCATTTCGGATGCGTATTATTGCTGTTGAACACTTAGCTGAGAGGTACCGGGTTCAAATTTTCCCGAGTTATTTTCATTCATAAGTATATTACTTTTCTTACTTACTACTTATCAATAAATGCTTCCTTTAAAGCATCTTTTTACATTTTCAACATTTTATTGCGTCGTTTTCGTGTTCAAAAGATGAAAACTTTATTTGAGTAGAAAGAAATTCACCTAAAAAATGTATCTACGTTCCCACTGAAATGGACTACCATAGATCCCATATTTTTCGAGTGCAAATTTATCGTATTTCCTTTGATGATAATCACTCTAAGAGAGTAGTTCCTCATTCCGCAGCTCCGCTCAAATCGAGCGGAATTTCGCTCTTTTGATTTAGCGTGTAAGGTACCAGTGAAGCAAATCACAATAATGTTGTATCCAATAAATGTACTGGAGCAAAGTTTATGATTGAAAAATACAGTTTAGAGGCATTTTCTATGCTTGCCTACTCCGTGCAGTGCCAATTAGTTGACAACAAAATTCTTAAGTGGAAACTCTCCATGATGCTATAGTGACAAAATATGTCTTACGTTTAAATTATGCATAGAAATGTTCCTTGCATACCGAATGGGTACAGTCTAACTGTAAATAACAAAGAAGATAAGCAAAAATTCTCCGACAAGAAAAGCTGCCACTTAGATTTTAATGTATGAATATTTTAATATGCTAAATTTTAAAAATTTAAAGGGATGTACTGCAATTAATTTCAGCCCATATATCTCAAAATTACAATAAGGGCTCACTAGTGTAATGTCGAAAATCAATCATTTGGTTGCCGGCAACATGTTATTTATTTCTGTCTGCTTATTTACTACCATTTTTTCTTGACGGAGAAGGGAATCTTCGTCTTTCTGCAAGAGCTAGTCCGCCACTGATATAGATCTAGAACAAAATCGTACTTCTCTCGATCAAACGCTGTAATTTATTTGACTATGTTCGGTTGTCAAGCCTGAAATAGGCACAATCAACAGTATAAGTGCGTATCAGTGATTCCGACAGACCCTTGTGGGGCTGTCACCCCCCCCCCCCAAATCCTCAAGAACACCCCTCCAAATGTAATTCTTTTACGGTCAAAAATAGTAGAAACCGTGCAAAACTCCACTTGCACCCTCCCAATTCTGACTTTACATCCCAACCCCAAAACCTGAAAATCCTGGCGGAATCTCTGCTGCGTATAAGAATATATATTTTTTTTCTTTTAAAAGCTTATATTTAACTAGCAAAGCTTTGGAGCTTTCACGAGTCTACAATTTCTCAGAGAAATATTTTACATAAACATGTTGTGTGATCAAACAGTATAGTGTTTAACCAGTGGTGTATTTCAGCCCTGGCGGACACTGACGGCGCCAGGCCACTTTTTTTAAAAAGTTGTGTGTCTATTTCTCTCTATATATAGTGAACTTTACGCAACGAAGGACATAGTACCGGCAGGACGCTTGTTTTTGTAAGAAATACAGCATTGCCAGTTTAACTACAAAAACTGCAGAACTCTCAGCTTTTCATAAGTCATTAAGGTATTAAGTAATGTCCCATTTTTACGAGAATGTGCAGTGTAACGATTTTCCAGAGCGAGGTCACTTTGTAGAAAACCCACATAGTAGATACTCAGGAAAGAATTTCAGAATCCTTTTCACAGAATTGGAGTCTCAACAGGATATTGCTTAAACGCGGAAGTTGTAGAAGAAAATAAATCTTTACCAAAATTGAAACAATTGAGGTCCAAATGTAGCTTAGGTAGCAATTTGTTCTCTTCTTTCCTGTGTCAATAATGAACTGAAATTTTGATGATGTTAATATTTCAAGCTCCTTGTTTTCTAGAGCTCTGTGTTTTAACGAAAGAAGGGGGCAAACCGACATGCTGGAGCCATTTTCAGTACGTAATGTATTTTTTCCTCACTCGATTTCTTTGCAATTAACACTGCTGAGTAAAAACGAATGCCTGTAGTTTTCCACCACTTTCTTCGAAATATAGATGTCGTTCTCATCTCTGCCTTGCTTTGATGATGTGCGCAGAGCGGCTTGAACTAATTACAGGGCAAGTGGATAGGGAGGCGTGGTCAAGGGGCACTTTTCGTCTTTCCATGTGAATCGCCTGTCTCTCTCTCTGCTCTCCTTGTCTCTGTTTCACTCCTGACAGATAGCATCACTGCACTCGACGCGTATTTGACACAGACTAATAACTTCACGTGTAAGCAAAGTAAGACCGTGTTTAAACTGTGAATAGCAACACGAATTGCCATTTTCTGTGAATGATGTTTCACGCCTATTCAACTATACACTATTCTCGCGAACATTTTGTTAACATCTTTTTTAAATAGTTTTAGTGTGCTTTGTACAACAAGGCAGGTAGGGAGGCAGAAATTGCCACCCTCTGAGACTCCTGCGGTTCTTCATCAGAAACACGAAACATCAGAAAATGTCAATAAAAACGTTGTAACGTAACAAACCAGTAGATGTAGCCTAATCTTCTAAATTTTATTTTGCAAAAAATAAATCCGATTGATCGTCTCAGAATTCAGTCTAAATTGTTCGTAGATTTAATTTCAGGTTGTTTTGTTGAGAGTTTTTTTCTTAGCTATGTGAATTTCAATTTATTTATGAGCAATTTTGGTTTAGATATTTTGTTTTATGTAATAACTCGTCATTTTGTTTAAATCTTATGATAAGTGGCTATAGTTTGTATTTTAGATTGTTCCAAAACTTTTAGAGCCTATTCGAGTGAAAGATACAAAACGAAAATTGACTGTCAATGAGCGAAAATGATGAAGATATACATATTAAAAAGATAACACAAATATTATCTTTTTAAAATTAAGAAAATGCTTTTATTAAAAACTAGGAAAGCACCTTATAACATGATTGGAAATAAAAGCGTGGGGTACTAATATGAATATCTCAATTTTAGTTTTAGTGATATGTGTTAAAAGTTACAAATTACTTTTATTTTACCCTTTTTTTTAGTCACAAACGGTTTTGTAATATTTTACATCGTTAAGGGGAATAGAAAGTGCTTCAGTTTGTACGAAATCTGTCGTTCAGAGCGCCACTGTCGCTTGTGCAAAACAAATGGACACGTTTTTCAGTCTTTTCTCCTAAGATAATTGTTATTTCAGTTTGAAACTTCGTCTGTAAAGGTGCCTTTAATAAGGAAAAAAAAGAAAAAGATTTTCAACGTTTGACATTAAAATATTCATAGTTTGAAACACTGCGTTTGTGTTTTACATGATCATAATCCCTACCAAATATCCAATAAACAGCCGTAGTGCCATTTGAAAAATTAAATTTATATTAGGTTGGCAACACTGATAAGATATCATCAAGGTCAAGTGTTTACATAGTCATGCATTGTCATTGTCATCGTACTTAAGACTATGTACTACAACGTTTCATCCCTCTAACTATTCTGGAAAGGGGTAAACATCATTACTATTTTACAATCAACATTGCCAACCTAGTATAGAGTTTAACTTTCTCACATAGCACTACGGCGGTTTAGAAGATATCTGGTATCCGCCAGTGATTGTTAACATCATACGTAAAGCACAGAACTCAGCGTTGCAAACTATGATCATTATACCATGTTAAACATGGAAAATATCGACATTTTGAATGTTTTACCTGGTATAAAATTCACAGTATGCAACACTATGTACGTGATTCATATATGATGTTTATCATCACTAGCGTACACATACCAAATATATATTAAACCGTCGTAGTGCCATTTAAAATATACACTGTGTACCAGGTTGGCAACACTGACAACTTGATGACAAGGGTGGAAGTGTGGAAAGTGAGGTAAAAAAAAACAAGCACATGACTTGGACCTTATAACCACCAGCTATGAGTGAAGTTAAATAAAAATGTGTAAAAATAACTTTTGTACGAATATATACGAAGAAGATATCCTGAAGGCAGTGGCAATGACAGTGCCAGGATAGCAAAGTTTACGGGGGCTATATTTCATATGAAATAGCCAGAGAGATGGCTTAAGTTGATGACGTATGCATAAATATAAAGAATAATGATAAAACGGGGGTCCTTCAAGATAGAACTACCATATTTTTAAGAAGCCAACCCCGGACACTTTAACCAGATCCATAAACATTTTTAATTCGGTTTAAACCGAACATCAGCAAATTGCTAAACTACTTCTGTCTGACTCATTCGCGGCTTGTAGCAAAGCGCAGAAGCGCACTGAACCACCGCCAGAATTATCAAAAATTTCTGAAATAATTATCGTTGTATGCTGGTCATTCTATCACGATGCCCCTAACAGATATGCTTTCCAACTGAACGCCGTTGAGTTGCGGGACACTTGTGAAGGTGTGTACAATCTGTAGAATGCATCTTCTTCTCGCAGGCCAATTTTTTGGCTACGGGGTTAGAGGGGAGAAGTGACTTCTTCATTTTAGCACAGACTTTCGAAGACTGGGCGCAATGTGAACGCTATGAACATATTCAGACTCCGACAGGATTTTCAGTTTGAACTCTGAAGGCAGTTTAAACTTTCAAGTCAAGATTGAGAGAGTGTAAATAGAGATTTACACGGTTTCTGCCGTTTTTTGACCGTAAAAATTTTTAAGTTGAGGTGCTGTGGAGAATTTGGGGTGACGGTCAGGCGCATATTGCTATTTCGGGGAAACAGCGGATGAAATTAAATAAAATTGCAATTCAACTGTGCTACTACGACAAGGAGGCTTGGTTTACTGTTTCGTCAAAAAATGTTCTTCCTCTCTGCCATAGTTACTAAGTAATTTACTTTACATTGAATCTGGTGACTCTTTCAAATCGAGTATTATCGGACAGCAAATTCATCGCATCATTGACTCGAATAGCAACATTTCTACGAAAGCAATGGAAGGGTTCAGTGAGAGAGTATACCCTGGTCAAAATTGAGCTTTTGACGGAATAGTATACTATTGCCATCTACCGACTTTTTCCCGAACCACTGGTTGATGTGGCTTGGCCGTGGAGTGCGGAATAGGTCAATCCACATTTCCTCTTTTTTTTTCAGAAATTTGAAATTGTGGGTTAGCCTAACGGGGTTTTATTTGTCACTTTACTTTCTCTAAAGTCTTTCTCCGGACGTACCAATCTTGAGGAGAGTAATCAAATGATTTTACTATTGTTCCTCACAGACGTCGATTTTCTGCATTTGTCCTCGTCCAGCCCCTAACCGCGCGCACAGGTCGATGTCCAGGGCGGCCTTAGATGAGTATAGAAAATTAATTAATAGTGAAACCAAACTTCCAAACACTTTAGGGTAATATCAGCTTCAGTCTTCCGATCGACTCTATACATGAAACGTTCACGAAATTGCACCTTATTACTGTATTACTCTCAACTCGCTATTAGACTTTAATCAACTAACGGCCTTATAACCGGCCAAATATATTTGTATGCAAACTACATTAATGCCTTCCCTCATTAATATCCTACCTCTGATTTGAATCTACGATCAAGAGGCTACTTCAATACAACACAAACGCATCAAATGATAATAATGAATATATATTTTGAACTAATAATACACAACAGACTTCTTGACGGCTATGACGTGGACGTGTAAGATACTGGGCTATCATACGGCAAACGATTAAATTCAACTTCCCCCACGAGACCTATTAAGTCACAATGCAATATCGGGATTTGACAACGTAACGATTCTCTCTTAAACGAATTCGGGATTGAACCATGACCATACGAAACAGGTATACGAGTCTAGAGCGTAGCCACTGAAACAAATTATAATCATCAACCGAAAACCTGCTTTCAAGTATACTTGCTAATTCTTTAGTGAAGAATCTCGTATTAACTTCGTATTTCTATCAATCATAACAGTTACTTTTCTGCTTTCATCCTCGTCCAGCCCCTAACCTCGCGCGCAGGTCGATGTCCAGGGCGGCCTTAGATGAGAGTAGAAAACTAGAAATGATAAGTGGCATCGTAAATCAACAATACAAACTCGGTTCTGAATTTAATTCTGCTAGGCTCAAAACTTGCTCTCTCTTAATAACCTTACTAATCAATGCAAACTTATGGTTTCGAATTACGAAAAAAGTTCTCTCAAAACTTAGCTTTGCTCAACGATTCTGCAACTACAACTGAATTAAAGGCAATATAATCGGAGCAGGCGACATGATATCTTGACTTGTACTACTCGCGACAGGCAGCTCGAAAAACTAAGTCAAAGATCTGCATCACAACTTTATCTCAACGAATATTAGTTTCAACTTACAAGATGCCTACACATTGTTGTGTGTTCGTCCCAGCTTCATCATCCGTTCATTGCTAGAGCTAGACTGTGCTCCTATCGTTGCTGGAGGTAGACTGTGTTCAAACGGCAGGAAACAGCCTCTTTAAATAGCCCTGGTCCCTAACCGACTCGTATTAAAAAATACAAAGGATCTCCATCCTCCGAAACCCACAAGCCCAGCACCTTATGAGAAGTTAAGCGAGGATCCCCTCTCTCCTTTCTACAGCCTGGCTTCCGCAGCTGAAAGTAAAGAAGCGTGAATACAAAGAAATACTTCCCTCTCTCTCACTTTCACTTTGAGTCTATTATCCTTACTGGCTAATTTTCCAGCCCAGGAAGAAATAAACAGAAACGGAAAAGAATTTGGTCAAGCAGTAGTTTTGAGTAGTAGTAGGAGTGCTTCCAAATGAACTGTGCCATTTACTAACCTTTCAGTGTTTTTTAAAATATTGTTTCATTCCGTGTGTGTGTGTGTTTTGGTGGAAGAAGAGGTAGAGAGAGGTTTGCTGTTGGTGAAAGGTGTGGTGACAGAAAGAGGAGAGAGGACAAAAAGTAAGAAAGAAAAAATAATTTGGAAAAGGGCTAGTCCACTAGCCCTTCCCCCACAATTTTCCAAGAAGCTCTAGACCTACTGTATTGTGCTTTTATTTGAATGAAGAGTATTTTTTTCAAACCGTTCAATGTTTACTGAAAAAGTGTAAATTCGTGTACAAGTGCGAATGTTCCCTATTAATGCGTATACAGTGCAGGAATTTTACCAGAATTTTTGTTATGGAGATGCGAAACTTAAAATTATTATTTAAGTCTTAATTTACCCAAAGCAGAAGTTATCAGCGAAAAGGTTCTGTTTAGTGATAGTAGTAAACGAAAGTGCCAAGAAAACGAGGTTACTTCTGCCAAAAGGGCATTTGGAGCATAGCCTTATTTTTTACGTCCGTCTCGATGGAATTTGAATGAATGTTATTTATTGCCTTTAGGCATCTAACGCTCACACTGGGATAGGGGAGGAGAAAGGATCCGGGAATATATCCGCCAGAGCCTAAATTGAAGGTACCATTTGCCTCGTGTGACCGAGGAAAACCCCTGGAAAACCTCAGTCACGATGGTCGACCGCTGGTATTGAACCCACGACCTTCTGAATGTTAAGCCAATGCTCTACCACTGAACCACGGCTGAACAAGAATCGGACCTCGGTCTCATGCACTACTCACAACGCCAGACGGACACCTACTAGGTAATGTTTTGGAAAGGATTTTTACCATCATCAGATGATCAAACATCACCTATAAGCCGACCAGAATATGAATAGACGTGGCAAGTTTTGGAGCAACCGATGAACCATGCCAAAACAATAAAGACGCACAGACGTGTTACAACTCTTCGCCTCTC
Source organism: Lepisma saccharinum (assembly GCA_022664845.1). NCBI lineage: Eukaryota > Metazoa > Arthropoda > Insecta > Zygentoma > Lepismatidae > Lepisma > Lepisma saccharinum. The sequence continues at coordinate 16,598 of JAGDQP010012639.1, forward strand.
GCTTGAAGTGTTGCCATCCAAGAAATGTTGTTGCTGGTTGTTTTGTATTAATTTTAGAACCAAGATATTAAAAATTGCATTACAGTTACAATATATTGATTATTGAGAAGCTATATTTATTGTCCTTGTAATCCACATATGGGAAGAAGATTACATATGACTTGGGCAAGTTAAATAAAAGCTCTGTTAATAAAAGCTTATACGCTTGCCACTCTCGCAACCCACCTCTTGTATCTCTTTGACAGTTTTCTAGTTTCTACCTTGAGATACGCTAGCAAGAGTTTTTACCCAGGCTTCATGGCAGAGGTGTAACTACATATTAGGTCCCCACCCCGCAAGAGAATACTCATGGCCGAAGTTCGATTCGGTCCACTGAGAGGCTATTGTGAAGGGCTCCCCGCATTGCGGGCTTTGCGACATAGTAGTTACACCCCTGCTTCATGGTCCAGGCTCTAGCGTCCTGGACTTCTGAGCGGCAATGCGGAGGTACGCGATTGCGACTTCAGAGGTCGGCCATCGTGATATTTTTGTCTAGGTATGTCCTCAGCTACACCAGGCGAATGCCGGGATGATACCTTCGCAAGAGGCTTGTCGACTACCTTCCCTCATTGTCATTACAAATACTTCACGAAGATCCCATCTTATATTGTCCTCCCAACGTCATCTCGGTCTTACCACAGGTCTCTTTCGCTCCGGCTTTCCAACCAAGATGGAATATAATCTTCTTTCCTCCCCATCCGAGCTACATTGCATACCTACCCAAGTTGTTGTGATTTCATTATTCTTACAGCATCGGTAGATGAAGTATTTAAACTTGTGTACTTTCTCTATGTTCTCGTTCTTAGTTGTTATGTATCTAGCCACACTTTTGTTGATAAAATATAATTTTGGAAGGTTAGATGCATAATTGTACAACAAAGTAAATAAACGGGCTGAAGATATAACTGGAAGATTGTTTGAACGCTATACAATTCCACTCCCCTTGACGGATTAGAATAAAGTAATGGTACATATATTCCTTAGTACCGAGCCACCTAGCTCAGTGGTAGAGCGTTGGCGTAGCATTCGGGAGGTCACAGGTTCGACTCCAGCGGACGACCATACTGACTGAGGATTTTCGAGGGTTTTCTTCCTCAGTCACACCAAGCAAATTCCGTGATGGCACTTTCAACGTAGGTCGTGGCCGACACCTTCCCGAATCCTTTCTTCTCCTACGGCCTGAGTCTTAGATGCCTAAAGGCCATAAACGAAATTCAAAAAAATATTCCTTAAAACCTAGAGAGATTAACTATAGCATTAAAAGGTTGCCCCCTCCCCCCGAAGGGGTAAAACGTGATGAAGTGCAACTCGGAAACCACTGGAGTTAGAAATTTGATATTTGACATGAAAATACTTTGTTTTAATTCATTACCAATAGCTATCTTAATTTTTAATTCGACATCCCCGATGAGGGGGCGAAAACCTCTTAAAGAGTGGAATATGAAAAATAAAAAATTGTTAAAGGTTAGAAACTTGAAATTTGGAATGGGTATTCCTTGGGACAAAGAACAATAAATGACAAATGTTACAAGTCGACACTGTGACTTCCAGATGCAACGTTGGAGAAGTAACTTTGTTTTCCGCCCCAGTGATTCCCTTTCGTGTAAAACATGCTGTTAAGCCCCTAAATGATATTTCAGGCCTTTCCACAATTGCTAGAAGGAAGCAGTCAGACTCAATAATGAGACAATAGTAATCTCACACAAAGGCAAGTTTCATAGTTTTAAAAGAGTATGTTTTATGGTATACTTTCCCTACTACACCTTTGGTAACACTGTTTATGCCCTTGGCAAGACATCTGCTGGAGCGTATAAACAACCACTAGCGACCTCACCCTCGCGTCTATTCCTACTCTGGTCGGCTTATACTTGAGCAGAACGCTAATAGATGGTAATGCAGTGAAGGTGGTTGACACGTCAAGGAGCGAGAATGTCCTTATTTTATAGAGTTAGATATTTGTTGCTTGAACTTCCATTTCAGCTAAACACCAGCCGCTACTTGTATGACTGCTTCAAAATGTCTTGTACAGATATATAAGAAATAGTATAGTACTCTTTACTGTTAAAGTAAATTAGCACACATAAAATCCTGGAGTCTTTTGAAAAGCAGAGAAAAACAATATTAAATATATTTTAATATGCTTTATTGTTAATACTATTAGAGCCATAAAGCAAAATATATCGCAGCTAGTAATTAAAATTTGTAAATATAAATTATTGTTATAATTATTTTTCTGTATTCTACAGCTATTCTCAGTGTTCCCACTACCGTATTTTGTTTAGAGCTGTGCGAGTCAGGTTCGACAATTAATAATTTATTGAAATAACCTAAAACCTTAGACTTTTCTTGACCCCGAACGCTGACGCGGACACAACAAGAGATTCCGGACTGTCCGGGCTGAACACGGACGTATGAAGGGTCCTACTTCAAGGGAAGCAAAGGTAGATTTTTAGGAGGGTTTCACCCCCTCTACCCTCCTATAGCGCCGCCACTCGATAGAGGACAAAAGCAAATATCGCGACTTTTGGCTAAGTCTGTTGTACGTAGTGTTGCTGACGAGACAAGATTTAGGTTGTCTCGTCTCGAAAATATCTTGTCCAGAGTGTCTCGTCTCGAAAAGATGTATAGCCTACTTTGCATTACGAGAGCTCTGTCTCTTCTCGTTTTCTATATCAATTTCTGTCTCATCTCGTCGCGTGGCAACACTAGTTGTACATATAATCAGGAGCGAAATGTACTAGCCGAGTAAGTACACAGCGTTTAGCTACCGTATATTTTAAATGCTAGTGTGTACCCACCTCAGCCTATAATAAACTTGATGGAGCATATGTTCCCAGAAAAAGAAATGGTTTGATATTTTACAGAACCTCTTTCTGAAAAAAATCTATACGCACCTCCTCAGAATTTAGTTTGTTTATTTGCACAAAAATGTGTACAAGAGGTTTTTGTCATTTCTTTCTGAAAGTTAATTTTGTACACTTCGCTTTTCACGATTACTACTCAAACACATCTAGTAATTACGTATTTTCTTCTTTATGTGTTTAATAAAATAAGGCTTTCTTACTTTTGCATCAAACTTTTAGAATCTATAGCAAAACAACGTGACGATTGTACACTTAGCCAATGATAAAATGAGCGGTCATTTTCAAAAGCGTAATTTACAAAATTAAATGTTTGCCTCTGTAAGAAACGTGTTAGGAACAAGCAGTTCATCAACATAAGTTCCTGTACAAAACAGACTCAATTTTCTTTATCGTAATCTATTTGTTTGTTGTTTATTACATTTTTTATAAAATCCACATGTTGGTCTCTTTAAAAAAAACTAAGTTCAGATATGAATTATGTGGCAACGTCGCAAAACATGAGTATCCACTCACGTGTTTTCAAATATTGATTTACTAGTTACATCAGTTTCTACAGTATACTAACTTCTCCGGTCTGAGCCTAAGATACCTAAAAGCAATAAATACATTTTAAGAAAATCTACTAGCCTCTAACTAACTAACTAACTCTATGGCTTATGGAACTCGCAAGTTCATCGCCGCAGTAACAAACGTTCGCCATTGGATTCTATCCTGGGCAGTATCAAGCCAGTTTTCATCACGAACACCTACTTCTCGAAGATCTCT
>JAGDQP010012639.1:20665-42082 GCA_022664845.1 Lepisma saccharinum
CACCTATTTCTCGAAGATCTCTTCTAATATTGTTCTCCCAACGACGTATTGGTCTTCCGAATGGCCTTCTTCCATCCGGCCTTCCAACAAGGATAGAATATAATCTTCGTTTTCCCCCCATCCGAGCTACATGGCCTGCCTTAGTCGTCGCGATTTCATTATTTTTACATCTGGTGAATCGTACAGTCAGTGGAGTTCTTCATTATGCAGTCTCCTCCACTCTCCAGTCATCTCGTCGCGTTTTGGCCCGCATATCCTTCTCAAAACCTTATTTTCAAATACACGTAATTTATGTTCATTTGCTAGGGTCGTACTCCAACTTTCGCAACCGTAAAGTATTACCGGCAGAATAACCGTTCTGTATATTTTTCATTTCAATTTCCTTGATATTAATCTTGATGTTAAAAGTTTTTGGACTAAATAAAAACATGCGTTCCCCGATACTAAGCGACTTTTTATTTCATCCGTGACCTAATTTTTGCTTGTTACGTATGCTCCCAAATGTTTAAATTTGTTTACTTTCTCTATGACCTCATCCTTAATTCTTATGTTTTAATTTCCTTTATTCCCGGTGTTTCGGCTTTTTATCATGTATTTTGTCTTAACTATGTTTAACTGTAGACCTATCTCATCGCACGCTTCTACAAAGACATCGGTGTTGCTTTGTAGTGCATCTATATCGTCCCCTATTAAATCTACATCATCCACGTATACAAACAGTTGATTCAAGCCATTCAGTGATAGTCCTTTTGTCCCCTTTAATTTTAAAAATCGCATATTCTAACGCAAAGTTGTACGGTAGTGGTGATAAGGCATCACCTTGTTTCAATCCGTTGCGAATCTTGAAACTATCTGACATATTATTACCTATCCGTACTCTGCTTATGGGGTCGTTGAGACGCATCTTCACTAGTTGAACCAATTTTTTCAAAATTCCAAATCATATCAGGATACTGTATAACTTTTCCCTTTTGCTAGAATCATATGCTTTCTTAAAATCAATGAATAGCCGATGAACCGTCCCATTTTATTCCCATTTCTTCTCCAAAATTTGTCTCAACCCAAAAGTCTCGTCCACCGTGGATCTATTTCTTCTAAATCCACATTGGTGATCTCCAATTATTTAATCTACGTATACACTTAGGCGTGTTAACACAATATTACTTAATAGCTTGTAACAGATTGGAAATAACGAGATTCCGCGATAATTATTACAGTCCGATTTATCGCCTTTTTTTGTAAATCGGAACTATTATTGAGGTTTTCCATTACTTTGGAAGATCCTCCTTTCTCCATATAGCACTTATCAATTTATGTAGTTCTTTGATTAGTGCCGTTCCTCATGCTTTAATTAATTCGGCTGGAATACTGTCTATTCCTGGTGATTTGAAGTTTTCAATTTCTTTACCGACATTTCGATCGTGATCTCGATTTCGCTAGGTTCGGGAATCCACGGTTCTGCGGTATGGAATTCAAATTCCTCTGTTTGTTCCTCGGTGTGTACATTAAGAAGTTTGTCGAAATAACTTTTCCACACATCGACAATTTTAGTCGGATCAGCCTGAAAATCTCCACGTTCATTTCTAATCATTCCTAGCCTCGGCTGGTAACCTTTTCTTAACGAGTTTACCCCTTTGTGTATATCTCGTATGTTATTTGTCTTGCCGTTTTCCTCTATCTCCTGAATCTTCTGCGTGATATCCTCGCTTTTTGTTTCTGAACCCCCATGTGGCGTTTCGTTTCGCGTTACTGTAGTGGTTGGTATTCGCTTCGTGTTTTTACTTAGCCATCGTTGCCTTGCTTGTTTTTGTTCTTCATGATGCTTAAGGCATTCTTCATGAAACCAAGGTTTGTTTTTCTGTTGTTTCTTCTCACCTACGCGTTCCTTCGCTGCGCTCTTTATTGTTTCACGAATTGCTTCCCACATCTTACTTACATCAATTTCATTATTAATATCATCATTATTACTAGAGTCGGCTAGGATTTTGAACCTATTTGAGAGTTCAAGTTGGTAATCTGTTTTTATGCTCTGATTATTTAATCGTTTAACTTCGAATTTCAGTTGTTTTGAACCCTTGCTTTCTCTGCTCGCGATGCACAACTTTCCCTTACTTTTGTGATCACTAATTGATGTTCGGTGTCACCTACCGCTCCTCTGTACGACATCCATTATGTTGGTGTGTCTTCGTCTGTCTACTAATACGTGATCGATCTGGTTGAGAGTTTTGCCGTCCGTAGATACCCATGTGTATGTCTTTGTGTTCAAAGTACGTTGTTTTTACCAGTAGGTCTTTCAAAATCGCGAAAGTTATCAGTCTTTCTCCATTGTTGTCGGTCTTTTCGTGAGGGTTGTATTTGCCTATAGTAGGTATATATGTTTCTATCCATCGGCGTAAAGTCGCCCAAAATGGTATGTCGGGAACATAACATTTAGTGATTTTGTTACCTCATATTTATGGGCTAGGCACTCAGCTACGCCTAAGCCTTGTTATGACCAAGAGACTGGAAGCCACAGGGTCAAACTATGGGTGCCTATCTATGAGCTAAATTAAAAAAAAAATGCTTGTTCCCGTAATACTTTTTTCCGTGAATATATATCATCTTAGTAGTGGCAACAGACAAATATACGCCATGATCATTAATTATTCTTGTTTTTCACAAATTTACTCCCGGACCTGACAGCTCGCTAATTAAAAAATAAAATTCAATTCAACCCTTGACCTTTGTTTCTCACCCCTTTCCATGGCTAGGAAGATAGAAACGCATTGGCCCTGAAGGCTTGTTCCGTCTTGGACGAAGAAAAAAAATATAGTAAAAATTAATGAGTTTTGAAAAAAGAGGAAGAAAAAAGAGTTGAAGAAAAAATTTTCAATTTGTGATCCAAACCACAAGTGGAGATAATGAAGTCATTGCCTAGGGCCCAACGCCAATTTAGTTGAAGAGAAAAAAAGCAGAAAGGCTAGAGATGAATATTTTGAAAACGAAATAAGAAATGAAATTATTATTTTTGATTAATATAGGTAAAGAGAGTACTGTATTTATGAGGCTTGAATGCTTAATGATGAGAATGAGACATGAATGTAAGAAACTAAGTACCTTTGAATATGACACACAAATAAATATATTTAGTAATTACATTAGTTTGATTAACAATTAACTAACTGACATGAATTTAACTCTTTTGCTGACTTGTATTGAAACAAAAGAATGGCCTTGCGGCAGATCCAATGGTTAAAGTTTAACTTGCTCCAACTGTTAGATTTTGTTACCTTGCGGCAGATCCAATGTTTAAAGTTTGACTTGGTGCAACTGTTAGATTTTGTTGCCTTGCGGTAGATCTATTGCTTAATGTTTAACTTACTCGAACTGTTATATTTTATTGTATTGTAGCAGATTCATTTTGCCTTGCGGCAGATCCAATGGTTAAAGTTTGACCTTAAGGTTGTTGCGGTATAGTGGTGATGGTTACAGAAGATTATACTTGGACTGGTATTGAAAAACACTTGACTAATGCTGACTGATAAATACATATGTGAATACTTTAGTTGTTTGTTTTAGGAATAATGCTGATGGCAGAATGTCACCTTATGACATAATTATATATTGAACTAACACACATTTGGACGTCTACTAAGCCGTTTGTTGTATCTTATTGAAACTAATGTGGAATATACGGATTTTTGAAGCTAGGAAACGCGCTTATTTTAGTTGGACCTTTGAATTGAAGCAAGGCTTTCATTGAGTTACTGCTGACATACATTTGGACGTCTACTAAGCCGTTTGTTGTATTTTATTGAAACAAATGTGTAATATACTGTTTTTTGAAGCTAGGAAAGCGCTGGTAAATTGCGCAAGTGTTGAATATAAGTTGGTATTGAGATATACAAAAGTAGACAAAAACAAGAACATATTGTACTGAATAAAATGTGATATTGACTAAACTCGAACTGAAAACCTTCCGAAAGGGTGGGTAAATTACAGAAAGTTTGGATGCAGGACGTAAACCCCATGACGAAACGTGAATGTTGTATATACTAGTTTTGAAGCTAGGAAATGCACTTATTTTGGTTTTACCTTTGATTTTTAAAAAGTCGCCATTTTATAACTAATATGGCCAACAAAATCTACTTTGCACATCGTTTCAGCTACAGAACTGAAATTTTATATGAAGACGTATTGCCGTTATTAGATTGAAGAAATATAAGAAAAGTTTTTATAAGTCGCCATCTTTAAACAAATATCGGCGTGGAAATGATGTTTTGATGGAATACAGAGCCTAAGCGAGTGGCCTAGAAACTTGAAACTTGGTAGAAACGTTGACTACTGCAAAAGAATTACAAACATACGAGGAAATTGTACAAAAGTCGCCATCTTTAAACAAATATGGCCACCGAAATGATGATTTGATAGAATACAGAGCCTAAGCGACTAGGCCTAGAAACTTGAAACTTGGTAGAAACGTTGACTACCGCAAAAGAATTACAAACATACGAGAAAATTGTACAAAAGTCGCCATCTTTAAATAAATATGGTGGACAAATTGATTTTTGATAGAATACAGAGCCTAAGCGGCTAGGACTAGAAACTTGAAACTTGGTAGAAACGTTGACTACTGCAAAAGAATTGCAAACATATAGAAAAGTTTTTATAAGTTCATAAAGCGCGTGAACAGAATCTGGATTCGTTAGTATGTGCAACACATATTCATTGTTCTCCAATTGTCCACAAGTACATACACCTTTTTCTTCTTCGACCATTTAGTAACACCAGATACACCTAAAATTGTTTTCATGTCAAAGCCCTTAAGCATTTCTTCCAAACATTCAGAATCTATAAAGTCGGGCCTACACCAACTTGGTTCTTCTTTCGTAATCACTTTAGCGTAACGTGATCCCTCCATGGTTTCTCGTGTGTTTACTGTAAGTATTTCTTATAAGTTAAATGTCACTAACGTCTTCACACAATGCTCACACCTCAATTATACTGCACTCTTTAGAGCAATAACTTTTCGCATAAAGGTTCCATAGAATATCCAATCATTGTCAGGGTTTAATCCTTCAGGAAAAAAATAAAACTATTGGTGTTTAGGTCATCATAACGCAACTTGGGATCACCCAATGGGAAAATTTCTAACCCATCGTATTGCATATTTATGTAAAATCATAGGTAACACAAATACTGTTCATGGTATCGACGTGCTCTTCTTTCAAAACCGAATATCCAATACCTACAAGGTACATAAGTTCCATGTATATTTCTATGTACATACGTATAGTCTTTTGCCCTACTGTGCATGCTTGATATTATGCAAACCACTAAAGCATGTTTTTATCCACCATATTAATCGTCTTAAATCTATATTCTATCTTTCTTTCTTCCCACTAAAGTCATTCCTTATGTTCAGCAAAAATATCTTTAACAAGTAACACTTTCTGAACTTCAGTCGGTTTACGTTCCAGTATATTTCTTAGTCCCACTTCAAATATACCAATTGTATAGTCTTTGCAATTATTATGTTTCACTTCATACGCATTATACAAAGCCTTAAAATTAATAGGCTCAAATACACTACACCACATTCGATCATTAAGCAAATGTTCACGTTCCATTTCATTCCAGCCAAATCCCATGCAAGCATGCGCAAATTGATTACCTTCTTGTTGTACACATCCTCCACAAATTAGCGGAAAACGAACACAATTTGCAGTTTCCATGGCTTCAAATATACAACTTTCCTCAATTATGTTCCGTTCACATCCACATATTGCTTTTCTTTCACTTTTCTCTTTCCTATCGCGTCCACTATCCATTTCATCACATTCACTTTGTTGTTCTGCTAATTTACTACGAATATTTATGTCTTCCTGCATATCATCATGACTTTGTATTTTGCACACGACATCTCCACTTTTAACTATCGTATCCATTTGCACCGATTCACTTTCCACCTTCTTCTGTTTTGGTAATATGTCTATTTCCATACATGTTGTTGAAGAACAAGAGACCTCCGTTCCATATTTTGTGTTTGTATTTACAAATAGGGGGTACATACGGGTAACCGTTGGCTTTAATATGGATGGAGTGTCTGGTCTTTCTTCTATAACCGTTTCACCAAATTCATTTTTCACCTCATTTGATTTTGGAGACATACACATTCTTGAAAAACAGGGAGCCTCCATTCCAAGTTTTGTGTCTGTATTTACACATTGGGGGTACACACTGGTAACACTTGGTTTTAATAGGGATGCACTGGCTGGCCTTTCTTCAAAATCCATTTCAAGAAATCCACTTTTCGTTAGGGAATGTACACTGTTCTCTAAGGGTACCACATTTAAAGCGTTTTTCATAGTCACATTACTTTTCATAATCAAGGAAGGATTCTGCGATCGGTTTTCAATACTTGATAAAGTTTCAGCAAAAAGTTTCACTTCGTTCACTATATTTAAAAAGCTGTCACTGGACCAGCTATCTTCTTCTCCAGAAAAATCCATTATAAATTAAAGTTTCCTATCGTCAGCAAGACACAGCACTGTTCAAAGTACTTAATTTCTTCAATTAAATACACGCAATACTGCACAACATAATCCCAATACAGTCTTTTCAATCTTAAACTGCTTCTGTCTTTTCTTCCAAACTATAGACCAGCACCACCAACAAAACTTATATTCACACTAACTTTAAACAACCCAAACAATCATAGGGCTTATACAACAATATTTTTGTGTGCAAACACACTCATTTTAAAACACTTCTGCGCATCTCACATCTCTAAACCTTTTATTTTTTCTTCTACGTCAGTACTTTTCCCCCGTTTTCTTCCTTAAAGACACCAAGCACAACAGCCATAAATCCAGCCCTTTATCCACAAAAGTGCATGCTATTTCTCCAAGTACTTATCATTTCTAATTATTTTTATATATACACACAAAACTTTGACAATGTAATCATATTATCGGAATGCATCTCTAAAAAGGCCAGAAAGTCCCTTTACACATGCAATTATTTAATTGTAACTTTAATAACACTTACAGTTATTTGTTCAAAGTGTTCGTCTGAGCACCACCATTATCCCTGCACACCTTGATACGCCTTCATGTCATCCTACTCATCCGCTTTAGTAGCTGCGATGTCACATGCTGGAAGATCAGCGTTCATGTACCGCTTCTTCCTGACCTTATGATTTGATGTTACAGCATTGGCTAGTGTCGTAAGGTTCGGACTTCGAGGCGGCCAAGGACAAGGGGCTGATTAATTTGGGGACCCACGTCCTATCCACCGGGCAGGGAACAGTTCATTCAGGCGTTCACGAACAGCAAGTGCAAAGTGGGTGGGAGCTCCATCGTGTTGGTAAACAACCGTGTCGTTGATGCCCAAATTCTGCAGCTGTGGAAGAAGCCAGCCATTAAACATCTCCAGATAAGTAACCTGGGTCACGGAATCCTTAAAGAAGTACGAACCGAAGATGTGTTCTTCAGTCATCCCCGCCCAATGCGGATTGTTCTCAATTTCTTGGTAAAAATGTGGGTTTTCCTTTCCCATATGAAGATGTTCGTATCCCGCGAACTCCGATAAATTGCACATTCATCAGAGAAAAGAATGCACTTCCGAGCAGGAATGGTGGGGAAGGCTTCCAATAAGATCCTGCACGCTTCCTGCCGATGGTTTAAGTCATCGTCCGTTAGTTCATTGATGGCTATTGACCAGAATGCTTGCAGGCCCAAGTCCATTTTCATGTGGAGTTTCATTGTGCTCCTTTTGATTCCAAGTTCTGCAGCATGCTCTCTGGACGACTTGCAGGGTGGCATCCGAAACACTTCTTAGGCGAAAAGCTTTCTTCTCCCACGTAATCAAAGTCTGACGACTTGGTGGCTCCTTACCGACCCGTTTACGAAGCCTATCCATCACCTGTGTCATATTTTCGTTGTTGTGCTTCCGTTCATGGAATCACATACTTGTTACTGAGCGCTCCTCCAAAGTGAAGTCGCTGGTATCTGCCATTGCTCTTCACCAAACACAGAAAGGCGAGACAATGAGTTGGTCAACGCACAAACTTTATTCTCCACCCTGGGCAGTCAAGTGGCAGTTACGCGGCAATCACGTTGCAATTCACATGAGGAGCACTGTTCCCATATCAATGATCGAGATGGGAGGTTCAAATCTTAAATATCTTACCATCTTACACTGTTACACGCATTTAGTTCAGGTGTAAAGGGACTTTCTGACCACATTGTAGATTGACATTCGGTTCTAATCACATGAAAGAAGAAAAATTGAGGAACTCAATTGTTTTATACACACATGCTAATTCTCTCGATTACATGAGTTAACCAATACTGTAGACAACATTGCTGATATGCTAAGTTCCAAGATGGCTAATCCTTGTATATCCATCTCTTTACTTTATGAATATCATCATTATTCATGTTTATTCTTTTTAGGTTTCAGTAGCAGCCTTATACAAATGAATTTAAGGCGCCCGTCAGTCAGTCTCTTGACAACTTTCAACTCAGGAACTACTAGGGCTACGAAGGTGTTTGAGGTGTTGTTCGAAAAGTCTCGCCAAGATGAGTTTCATGCTGCATAGATCACCTCGATAGGTTCGTCGACAACTTATAACTCTGCAACTATTAGAGCTACGAGGGTGGTTGAGGTGTAGTTCGAAAGGTTTAAGCGAAACATTTACAACGACATAGATCATTCAAAGTGGACACTCGAAGCCTGGAGTGGACACGAGATATGTGCACAATCTTTCGACTAGGCCTCGCCTCACTTGTTGAACATTTATATAACCTGGTTTTGTATGTTTCACAGCGAAGTATATCATCTTATGGCGGAGTATACAAGCATTTTATACAAAGTGAATATAAATTCGCTCCCATGGAGTCCAGTCATGCTATTCCTTGATAAATTCTGAGGCATAAACTCTCTTTCCAAAATTTTCCTACGATACGTAGTTTTCGCGTAATTGAGAGGAAGTATAGTTAACGTGACTGTCCTGTAAAATGTATATGTTTAACATTTGATAGATTAGAGGCGAAGCTCCCGGTAGTGTGACAGTAGATGAGGCTATAGACTACTGTCCTACAAAATCTCAGATGTGGGTCTCAGTTGATTTATAATTACATATGAAGGAATTTGTAGACCGAAAAAGACTGTTTTCTTACCATTCAATATTGAACTAAGGTCTGAAAATTGGTAGGCAGGAAGCCTACAGTCTCCCTGTTACGTAGTTGGAGAAGTCTCGCTGATAGACCATTAGTTGTTATACGCTTTACATTGTTGTTAATCAACCAAATTTTCGCTTTAACTGACGCCCATTCATCCAGATGTTAAAAATTCAGATCGTAACCTAACTTCGTGTATCGATAGAGTATGTAACAAAAATCCTGCATTTTTCTAGAACCTGCCCTTCAGTAGGAAATGTGTAAATGATAATTAATGAGAGAGATCTGATGTACGGAGAGTAGTAGAAGCATTGGTTGTTGTTATATTTGCTGGTTGTTATATTTCCAGCTTTGTGTTAGTGTCGTCTGCTTCTTGGGTTGCTTATGAAGCATTATGTAGTTCTTGTTTGTTTGTTTTAATTGTGGTTATATTAACATACTGACCCAATGATCAACTTCCCATTACAATATAAACGTTCCTTCCTGCAGCTATGGTGGAACAAAAGGTAGAGCGTTAGCTTACGGTAGGAAAGGTCCGGGGTTTAAGCCCTGCTCGCGACCTATTTTTTCCTTTTTTTACTTTTTTGTATCTGTGCAAATGTTATATATTACAATATGCTTTTGACATGTAAAATGAATGTTATTCTTATATAGCTTTCTGTTTTTTCATTTGTATTTTTCTTTTTGTATTGTTTATTTAAAATCGACTAATTTACCTAGAGCAAATGTGTTCACATAAAGAACAGAATCAATATGAAAATGAGAATAAATAAACGGTTGCATTACAATTACCGAATCAATAATAATAATTCCCCGACTACAATGCAACCGTTTATTTATTCTTATTCTCATACTGTTTCTGTTCTTCATGTGAACACACAATAATTATTTTCAGATAATTTCTCAGATTTAAATAAAAATGCGAAAATGAAAATATTTAAAGCTATAAAGAAATACCATTTATTTTACCTGTCGAAAGCATATTGTAGAATATAACAATTGCACAGGTGCTACGAAAAGAGTGAAAACGAAATTCACGTCGCGACAGGACTCGAACCGTGGACGACTCACACTGTAAGCTAACGCTCAGATGGGGATTAAAATAGTAAAAACGGCGGAATTCGTCATCATAAGACAGGTCACTTGGGTTCTTATGTAACACTTGCACTGTAAATACAACGGCGAAAACAGCGATTGCAAGTTCCTAGCGTGGTGAAGTAATGCTTACGAAATAAAAAAACGCGTTCGAATCCCGGCAGGTTAAGAATATTTCTTTCAAAATATATTTTTATATGTTCATATTTATTATTAATAATTGCTTGAGATGCTACTGAAAGCTGGGATGTATATAAATAAACCAGGGCTGGATGCACACCGAGAGAAGCGAGGCGTGGAAGGGGACACGGTGCGTCAGAAGTGAGTTGGGCGGTGTCAGCCGAGGGGTGCGCAGCCCCCGGTTAGCGGTGGGCATACGTGAAAGTGCTGTTAACATTCTATTTCACATGTAAACTTTTTATTTGGTACAAACGTCTTTACAAATAAAATTATTTTTTTCTTATCCCCAATCCCTGTGCTAAACTGATGACGACTTCCGCCATTTTTACTACCTTAATCTTCGTCTCTAACGCTCTATATCTTGCTCCATCAGTGCTACTTGAACGACTATTTAAAGTAATGCTTCTACTTTCTCTAGGTCAGATTTCGCTCATTAACTATCATTTTCTCCTTTCCTACTGAACGGCAGGTTCTACAAAATATATTGTAGGACTTTTGTTAGATACCTTCGTAATCGATATACAAAGTTTGGTTACAATGGTTTGGTTTGGTTTTTTGGCATCTGGATGTTTGGGTGTGAGTATTCTAAGAACATTTTGCAGAAAGTAATCTTGTTTAGAATTAGCCAAGGAATAACATCGTATTCTCAGTGGGTGCGAGTTTCCACTCAACAACTGAGATTGAGGGTATGGATATCTGAGAAAATTTTACAATAAAAGTTCAAAAGAAGTCCAATTGTCATAAATTTCATATTTGAATGGTAAGGGGAAAAACAAGGAGTGTCACAAAAATGCTTTTCTGAGAAAAACCTATTTTAATGTTGAAAGCCTCGTAAGGCACAATGGTTTCGCCAATCTTTTTACGCTTTTTCCATGTACAGTTCTACGTTTCAGCACGAAAGGAATATTCAGTTCAATAGTAGGACGTTTCACCAACAGAAAAAGCACAGATCCCGAAAAAGCTCCAAAAATGAACATTCCTTGTTTGCTCCCCTCACTCTTCATTTGTATTTTCCGAAATAAATTCAGTTTGATTTTGAGGGGGAAAAGAACAAAATTCAATGTCAGGCAAACTAAAAGGAATGTATGATGAAATAGCATCCCATTTTCCTTCAAGTTAAGATCCCTTTACTCTAAACGTTATGAATACGATTCTAAATTCGAAAACATCTTTCATATGAAATATAAGATGATGGCTTCCATTCTGAAATCCAAGATAGCTGCAACCCAAAAACGCCTATTTTGTTATTTCATGGTTCCATATGGCGCTGAATTCGATTCAGGAATAGAAAAAAAAGTTGATTTTAAGACTAGATTGGTGCCATATCGAAAATGAAAACGGCGGAAGCCCTAAACTTATTTATTCAATAACAATATTCACAGGCATTACTGACTACGATTAAATCTTGATACCTAGGCATTGATATATTTCTGAAGTTCAGGTTGATTGAATACCAGTTATTGAAAATGCAAAAGTAGCCGTCACTATCTCAACTTCATTGTATCCTCCTACTCTTGATTTATTCCTAAGTTCTAAAAACTCATATTTTACTCCAATGCATTACTCACCAGTAAAACTCTACAACGCTGTCGAAATCTTTCTTTACAAACTAAAGTGCATATCACGAATCTGAAATAGTTTGTATTAAAAGAAATATTGCACATCGTGAAAGTAAATATTTAAATTTTTTACAAAAAAAACCTATACATTGAAGTGCCAAATGAATTGACACGCCCACCCAGGTCCTCCTGTTGCCTTGATGACTGTGCGGTTCGCCTCGGCATGGATTTGGCAGGTGTTTAAACTATGTCTACTGAATGGCAAGTAACAAAGAGGTTTGTTGGAGAGTAGTGCACCTTAAGCGAGAATAGACTATTGAACTCCACATATTCTCAGAGACGTTGTAATGTCCCACAGGCTGCTCCAACGAAAGTGGGTAGACTCATCAGCAAACCAGGGGCCCGCGGCACCCTGTTGCAAAACACGGGGCTTACCCAAACTCAACGTGGTCAAACCTACCGACATTACGCCACAGGAGAGGACACAAAACAAAAGAAAACGCAGAAAGTTGGCAGAAACAGAAATCTATAAAAACGAAGAAAAGCATCCTCAAAAAAGGGGGGGGACTCAAGCGAGAACATCCCGCAGGAAAGCAGAACACAAAAGCTATTTTAGTGACCTAAGGCAACTAGGCCCCTAAAATAGTACAAGGATCAACACAGCCGCGCACTAGTTAATATTTAACACGAAAATTTGGATGCACGGAACTAATTTGACTACTCTCTAAAAATTGCTAAAGCATTGGATCAAATATCAAACTTTAACTTCATCTGCAATTACTTTCTCACATATAAATAAATTAACACTTCGTGGACTGAAATGTTGAAAGGTTAAGAACCTTTCCAGTAATACCACAGTGACGGTAATCTACCTACATCATAATGAAACCCTTGACACAAGAAATATCTGGTAAAAATGTAATTTATCTTTACTTTAAAATGACAATCGCAAGGCAAAAGACTGATTGCTGAACTTTGTTGAAAAAAAAAAGTTTCCGAAGAGAATCTCTTGAACATCAAAATGAGCATTCAAGATGCTGTCAATTTCACATAACAAAAGGTAAATTAATTATATGCAGTAAAGCTCTGTCCAAGAATAGATAATATATTTCACAAAGGTATTTTTCAAAAATAGATGTTACTTTTATATTCCAAAATGTGGTAGACATTCTATACTTCAGCCCAGTTAAATCAAAATTTCCACACTTACTGAAGAATAACATTTCTTTCAAGGAAAAGATTTTTATTTACATTGTAGCTACTGGGCAACAATTTAGTTTGATAATTTCAAAACTTTGCTAAAACATTTCGTATGTAATTTTTATTTTTAACTTCATTCAGCGTAACCATCAATACTGATAATACAAACATGGTCTACTAGGATTGGATTAGGTATTAATTTACAATACGAGTTTCCATGAGCTAACTGACTTACGGTTTGCATACGTAACGAAGAAGCTTTAAACTTTGCAAAATAACAAAATAAAACATAGGGAAAACGCTGAATCTCACGGTTAACAAAAACGGATATGTTGTAGAAATTTGGTGCATTTTTACATATACCAGTTTTCGGAAGAGCAAACAAAAATGATGAATGGGAAAATAACGTGCATTCTGAAAAGTAGCATAGCAACAACTATAGTGCAAGGTAAAATATTCAATGTATTTGAACCAAAATTTTAATGTGCTAAAATTTAGTTATCTGAACGTAGGTGAAACAGACTTGGGTTTCTGGGAAAGAGGAATTTCAAGACATTAAACATACATACCTGAATTTCGATAACCGACCCCGATGCCTATAAAATTAAGCAGACATTCTTACGGTGTCACATCTCTTGACAGAAAAACCACACCAATTTCATATGAAGAAAACACTAAATTATTTGCATACACACAGAAAATGGGGTATCAACCACATTGTAATTATATTTTTATTTATTTCAGAAAAACTAAGAAAAACCACTGAACACCACATTTAGCACAACAAATCACCTCACATAAACAAACTGCCATAAAGATGCTTCGTCTCGTCCACTCCCGGTCAAGGCCAATATGGAGGGTGTAAGACCCCAAACTGCAGCATTCGATTCACAGATTCTTTTATAAAAGATATAAACAGCTTCCAAAAGTTATTTACTAGTCGATGCTACTCTACATATTAATAAACTTTCCGGACATTGGCTGCATTATCATATTGCTTCTATATAACTTTCGGAGGCAGCGTAAATTTTGAACAGCCTTTCCTACTCGACGACCATGTGTTAACTACTGACTGGTTTCATCCAATCAGAGAAGAGAATCAAATCAGACAATCCGGAGCGAAAAGGGGTGTGGCTTGCCACCAAAATCTCAACGAAAAATAAAACAACAATCAGATCTTTTTGTTTGTTTTTGAAGATTTTCAACGAAAGAAAAATTGTTGAAGAAAATAATGAAATAAAATATGCAAAGAAATATTCAGTAATAAAATGAAGAAACAAAGATAAAAATCCTGCCAAACAACAATGAAAGGGATGTTCTGTATGGCTAATCTTCCTTGCCATCTGGATAAATAAAACTCTTTGAAGAAAGCTGAAGACGAAAAATATAGCCGACAAAGCACGAACAATAAAGAAAAAAAAGGCACAAAAAAGGGGAGAGGGTAAGATATGTTACGACCAAGTTGAAATGGGTCGCTACAACGTCCTAATGGATTAAAGTCCGCACAATTTACAAGTGCTCTTAAATTAATTTTAATTACGCTTTCGTGTTTTGTATCTGTACCCAGAACTTTCTGTTTTCGTAAAGCAGGCAGAAAAAGATTTTGCGGTGATTGCAGGAATTTTACTTTATTTCTCGCAGTAATCGATATGAACAACTATATTATTTGGAAATCCCCCTACAAACTATCTTATAAGATTAGTACTGCAATCATACTTGTAATTAATCTATGTAAATTTGAAACAATAACAACTCAAATTAGTGCTCACTATTTAGACATTTGGAAAAGTTACTTGATATATCCCGTAATGTTTAAGATAAATGGCAGTATTTACCGTTATCGGCAGACAATCATCGAGAAACACAGAGTAGTTTCTTTTACCTTATTGGAAGGTCTCGGTTTTCAGTTTCGCTGTGATTTGCGCACATACGCAGAAATGTAAGAGGTCTTTCTTACCGTAACAACAAGTCTAATGCTGGTCAAGTATTTGCTGCCGCCATGTTGATCGCTTACATCACAGAAATATAAAACTTCTAATGTTTTACTGTTAATTTTTCCTTCATTTTTATTCCTATTTTACTACAACGCATGAAGTACTCATTCTGGTTTTAAAAAAACTTAAAAAGACTCTCTTCCACTTCAGTCATCCTGAATTATAATAACGAAAAAAAAATTGCTGAAGTGGAATATAGAAATTACACTAGTTATATTTGTAACGTAAACATACTTATCCTTACGTAAAATATAATTTATTTCTAAATTAGACTAAAGATATGGACTGTTTCGGCGAGCGAAAACAATTTCCCTTGTTTTCCTCTAAATTTCCCTGCGAATTTCCCTATGTTGTCAAATTTCTGACTTTTTGACAGAAATTTTTCGACTATTTCTCAATTTTTAACATTTTCTTTCTAGTTTCGTTATTTATTATTTCTGTGACAAAATTTCAGGAAATATTCATTTTTACATATTTTACAAATTAAACAATTAAGCGAACGTCAGAAACTAAGGAGAAAAATATTATTGGTCAAAAACTGTGAAATAAAGACATGCGAAAAAAAATTTTGAGCATAAGTGTACCTCTCACATTACTAACCCAAGAAATACGAACAAACACTTTTTTTTTCTAGCCAGCGCTGTAAAATGCTGATGGATTCCCGGATGTCATTTTGATAACGATGTACACGTTTGACATGCAGTAGGGTCCATGACCTCGTTTGCAAGAGAGTTTGAAGCGTATTTTTTGTGTAATTAATACATACGAGTATAAAATATTACATGAAGTGATTGACATTATTTCCTAAATAAATTAGGGTTCGTCTAATTTGCAACTTCTCAAATGGTGGTTGATTCGTTGCTGAGCAACAAGTCAACAATATTGTTTCCTTTTGTTATGATGTTATTGTTAATGGCTATTGTTGCTTTATTATTTTCCTCAGAATGAGATCTCGAATTACATTTTAAAAATCTCTTGAATGTACATACACTGATGGCTGCCAGGCTTGCAGGACGTGTTGATCAGGGTGCAAGACCGCGAGCCGTCCAGGAGATTTCGTGTTCCCATCCTGGTCTTTGTGATTTTGCAGCAAGTATTAACTAATCATTGAAATCATAGAACCATCCAAATAAAAAAAGACTTCGTTTTAAGGCAAGATGCTACCCGGATTCCAAATCACTCCCGCCAACACTTTTATTTTATTTTACTTACGTATTTGTAAGAAACCAGAATCGAAATTTTACTTGTAAAACCACGCTTTTTCACAACCTTGCACATTTAAATACTCTGAAGTGTTAACATGTTCACTTATTTTAGACCTATGTGTGAAAAGTTGAACAAGAAGTACAGTATTTCTTATGTATTCAGGAGCAATTTTATCATCCCTTCCTTACATGTATTATATGGGTTTATTTAACTAACATCAATTTCCTCATACAACCCAACTTCACATTTCTTTATCTAGTTTCTCCTGTTTGAAAAACAAAATATTCGGCCTAATCACTCTTTCCACCCTAATTTAGAATATCATTTTTCGTGACATTTCTTATACAAAATTGACAGAAATATCGTGATAATACTCGTGTGAATGAATTTTATTGCAAATTTAGATAATCTAAAAATCGGACTGTAGAAGATCCAGCTAGAAGACCTTTAATGAGAACAGGACAAGCAGCGGTTACTAACCTACAGATTTGCGCTATTCATTCGCAATATCTAAGTAAAATTGGTATCATTAGGGAATACACATTTCATATACAGACCGACCTTAGAAATCAAAAGGCATGACAGAATTTGACACAATCAGAATTTTCGTTTTCCATATCGAAATATTACTTTGCTCCATCAAAATCTACTGATCAGCTATATCAAATAGCCTCCACAGGTTTTCACCAACCCTCGGAACTAATGGAAGTGAGAATTAATAAAGTTTTGATATCCCAAAGTTATAGATCTACTCAGATCTTGTCTGGCACATCAAAAATTTGTTTCTTGTTTATTTAAACTATATTACAAGCAAGTGCCTCACCGATTCAGTCAGGCACGTATCTAGAAATTGGTTTTGGGAGGGGTCCACGGGTTTCCGGGTGGTGCTCCAAGGTGTATCTGGGTATGAAATGATGTAAATATTTACGCCTAAAGTTATATTAATTGTGCACAAAATTCTGAATTTTGAAGGAGGGTCCGGACCCCCGGAACCACCCCTCTAAATACATCCTTGGATTCAGAAAAAAAATATCTGAACAACAATAGATCAATATTGTGTGGTCATAGAAAATATTCTTTGTAAAATTGTATTACGCATTAAGTGTACTATTCGATGCATGAAATACTATAGATTCTTTGTACTCTTTGAAATCATATGGGAATGTAAGTTCATGGTACATACTGTGAACAGATGAATCCGAAACGGATAACATGATAGACTGAAAATGTATTTATCAATTTTGAATTTGAATTTATTATGGCCTTTTGAAAAAATGTTAGAAATTACAAGGTACCCTTTAGAAAGCTGCTAAAATGTAAGGAATAAATGTAAATAAGGAAAAAAGTGAGAGAGAGAGCAGCCGCAGCTTAACTGGTAGAGCGTTGACTACGTATTCAGAAGGTTCTGAGTTCGATCACAGCCTCTGTCTATCCTGACAGGTTTTCCATGGTGTTTCCTCAGTCACACAAGATTAATGCAAAGATGAGATCTTCGAAACAAGGCCTTGGCCGACTTCCTTCTGACTCATCCTCTCCCCACCTCTTGTTCTGACCTCGGCCATAGTCGCCTAAAGTGAGCGGAAACGAATGAGAGAAGAAATTTTGAGTGACAGGAACGATTAGAGGAACGACAAAATAAAATCAAAAATAATAAAATAAAATAAAAAGAAAGTAGGGCCTATAAGAAGAATGGAATGATTTAAAGTCAAAAGTGACAAGAAACGAATGTCTAAAATTAGAAACAAGAAAAAGGAGAAAGTATTGGCATAAAGAACAAAGAAAATTACATGGATAGATAGGAAGGAAGAATCACAAAAGAAAAACGATAGTAGGAAGGAAGGAGTTCCAAAAGAAAATCATGTAAGGAAAATGATTAACTGAAAAGTAAAAGGCTGAAATAATGAAAGAAATAAGAGAGAATTGAAACAAAGTAAAAAATGAATTTGATAAAAAACAAGAAGTAAAATCGAAGGAAGGAACGAAAAAGAAAGAAAAGTAAAATTAGTCAGAAAATGTTATATAGGATAGAAAACAAAAAGTAAGAAGGGAGTAATGGGGAAAATGTAAATAAGGAATGAAAAAGACATGAAAAATACGAAATAAGTGAAAGAAGATAAAGAGAAGCAGGAATTAATGTAAGAAGAAAAGATTGAAAAGGAAAACAAGAAAGAAAGTACAGCTAAAAGTGAAATGTAAGAATTTGAATAGAAAGTAAGAAGGAAAGTATAGTTGAAAGGAAAGAGAGAGTAAGATAAAGGACATAAGAAAATATAAAAAGTAGAAAGTCTAAATGAAAAAGAAAATAAGAGGAAAAGAATGAATGAAAGGAAAAATAAATAAATAAATGTAAGAAATGAAGAAGGAAGCTAAGAAAAATGTACAGAAAGAAAGGAAGTTAATAAGATAATGTTTAGGAAAGATCAA
Organism: Lepisma saccharinum; assembly: GCA_022664845.1. Lineage (NCBI taxonomy): Eukaryota > Metazoa > Arthropoda > Insecta > Zygentoma > Lepismatidae > Lepisma > Lepisma saccharinum. Next base: position 39,488 of record JAGDQP010012639.1, read on the forward strand.
AAGAGAAAGTAAGTAGAAAGGAAAGAGCTACGAAGAGCATAATGGTAGAAAGGGAAACAGGTGATTCGGAACTCCCGTTAAACTGTAGGTCTCGTCCTTAAGACGCCATCTTCATTCGACCTAAAGCAATAGAAACTACCATCGGTTCACCTTGGCCAGGGACCTTAGGGTTAGGGCCTGCCTTCTGGTAGAACAGCCATCATCGTCACATGTTAAAAATGATTAAGTAAACTGCATTAAAAGAATATGAATAATAAAGCCTCTAATATGTAGACCACTTTACATAGGATATTTAAAAGAAATAGCTTCAGAGAAAGGCTTGAGGGCATCATTGACATTTTCAATCTTTTTTTTAAAAGACGGAAAATGGTATTTTGTGTCATCTTTTTATTTAAATTCCATTATGTGTCTGTGTGGCGGTGAAGGTTTAGGTATAGATAAATACGTAAATGTCTTCACTAAGACTTGAATCTGTCCCTCCTACCACATTGAGACACGATCCGCAAACCTAGGCATTGGACTACAAGAGCTGATGTATTGAAATTCATATTTGAGAAATTGAGTACAAATCTTTGAAATATTAATTGAAATTTGAAAATAAAAGTGTTTCTATTTTTTAAAAGATTAAGAATTTAGGGGCTAGTGAGGGTGAGGCATTTATGGTCTAACCCCATCATGTGTCTGAGCAATGATGTTCATCAAGAATCACTCTTCTGTGAAAGGGGATAAGGAAGGTAGCGCTTGGGGCCTTATGTTTTTAGTTAACATTCATCCCTCAAACTGAGAAAAATTTTAAAAAAGCTCAATCATAATCAGTGATAGTATGAGTAAAAGTGTCAAATTGAATGCCCACCTTCAGTCAAATCTGCCTTGAATTTAGTGGGCTCTAAGTAGAAATTGACTTTCTCACTTGAGAACGCAAATTTACCAGTATACGAAAATGGTTGAAAATTTCCAATAAAACAAAAAGTTAGATAATATTTCTAAACCAAGAAAATGTTCAGAGGTTGTGTCAAAAACCATAATGACAGGTTTCCCAGGGCTTCCCCCAGTTCCACTAGGCTGTTCACGGAGGAGTCCTAGCCGAGGGTATCCGGCGTTATCCCTCAGACGTGTGACCGCCTTAGGCGATAGCTAACAGCCTGACAACCCAGATAATGAAATTAAATTCCGATACTGGAAAATGGGAGACGAGCGGTCTTGATCAATTGGATTGTATCATTGCAGGATTTGGCCTGACAACCTGAGAAGACATTCAAGTAAAACACTTAGGGATAGTCGGCAGTGGACATGAATCCAGAATTTCCAGAATACCTACAAGATGTCTGAGTACAGTAGACTCATATACAATGATTTCACCAGATCCCCTCAGTGAGGGGTGTCACCCCCCAAAATCTCGATACCCCCCACAACTTTAATTTTTGCTGTGAAAAATCCATAGAAACCGCGGAAACCCTGTTCACATACTAACGAAAACAATGGTTCTTCACTGTTTGTAAATCGTTTACATTCAAGACTAAACAAATTGCGTTGGAAGAGTTTAATTGTACGTGGAAACTATTTGATGGATTTCGCTTTGTCTAGACCAGAGGCGCCGATGTTCACCGACAGAAGGCAATAAATACAAATTGAGGTAGGTTGTACAAAACTTGCAATTAAGCGGATTGTCCTCAATACAGATTGTCTTCACCTGCCTAGCACTTCACTTCAAGGAAACATCGCTGGCGTCATTGTTATAGTTGGTGCTGCCCTGTCGCCTAATTGATTTGCCTACGAAGCAGGACTGAAAGAAAGATTCATTTGGTATTCCCTCCCCAAAATTGTGGAACGCAGGTGTGTGTACTTTGATGACACCGGCTATTTGAAAACTGAAAGCTTTACCGCTTAGGTTATTAGAACCAATAGATACAATGAACAAGATGTAAACAGGTCGACAGTTCGTTATTGGTTTGATATTCTGGTCTGAGATGGACTTAAGAAAGTTCCTGGAAATAGGGCAAATGAAAGAAAATATTTTTGCAGTATATATATTCATTGTCTTATTTTTAACAATGCCAAATTACGTTGTTCTCTTTTAGTCCATTGGTTTACAGAAGACTGGGTGGAAGAACGGAAAAAGTGAAAGCATCAGTCAAGCAGCTTCATTTCACAATTAACAGAAAGTAAAGCAAATATTACACTGGAACTTCTACGAATCTACACTGCAAAAACAGTACCTTTTTAATAGTGGATACAAAATGCCGATTTTGTACCCACAATTTTTGAAAGGCAGTGGCGAATCCAGGGTTAGTTTTAGAGGGGCGGTTCTTTGCCTTCCAGTTCTTGGGACGGAACAGATTAATAACAATAAAAAAAAAAGATGTAAAATATGAATCCCTGTGCCTGTCACTGATTCTAAAAAAAAATCCCTTTCGGTAGGCCTACAGGCTGAGGTAGATCTCGAAGTTTTTTTTGTTTTCAAAAATTCAAATCTCGCCTTATATGAGAGCTAGCTTATATGAGAAACTATTTATTGTTTTGTAGATTATTCATCAAGAGCTGTTCAACCATATCTCACAAGACACACACACACACACACACACACACACACACACA
>JAGDQP010012640.1:0-49783 GCA_022664845.1 Lepisma saccharinum
GTAATAGCAACAATCAAGTCCTCATTAAGAAATAGGAAATTTAAAATTGGTTGAATGCTTAGAGAAAACGTCATTCAAAGATTGATCCATGCACCACCTTGGATATTACCATGAATCGAAAAGCATCCTGATTTTCTGTAGTCCATGAGGTGAACTTAAACGAAATTTAAGACGTAGTATTCTATACATGAGAATCCAACGGCCTATCCCTCAGAGACTGGACTCAGCGAGGATATATATGGACCGCCTGCTGGTCTAGTAGTTAAAAGAAGGGCGTATTACGCAAATATCTCATTATTAAAGAGTAAACTCATATCCAAGTGGACCAATTTAAACATACATAGGCCATTATGTAACATACGGATTGGAAATATAGACTATGACAGCAAGGAAAGAAAACAGACTCTGAATATTTGAGAGGAAAGCAATAAGAATAATACATGTGGCGATTAGAGAAAACAACATATGAAGGATCTGCTACAACCATGAAATTAGAAAGCTAATAGGAGACGAAGAGATCGCTAGTATTATTAAAATTCAAAGGTTGAGATGTTTTGGACATGTGGAAAAGATAGAGGAGACATCATTGTCCAAGACAATGTTGAAAGGAAGATATTCAAGAAGGAGAAATGGAAGACCAAAGACGAAATATATAGAAGACGTAAGCAAGGACCTACAAAAGATGGAAATTATAGGATGGAGGGAAAATACATTTAAAAAATAAATGAAAGAAAAAGTGAAGGCGACCAACAAGGCTCACCCAAAACTGTAGCGGTGTGAATTAAGGTAATGGAGCTGAGTTGTGAATACCTTTAACACTTTTGCTCTTCTAATATCTTCTTGCTAGTTTTTCCTAGAAAAAGGTGGTAAGAAGATCCCATAGCTTCTGTTGAAAGTGGGTTTAAGAAACGGAAAAGGGAAGAAGATAACTACAAGACCTGTCTCTATACCTGAAATGCTTTAATTGTAAGAAAATTGCTATGCCCAATTTACACATTAACAAAAAAAAAAAAAAAAATCATGATATCGTGATGGCAGTTTAAATACACGTTACTGATATACGTCTTTTGAATCTTTCACGAGTTCTTTCAATGAATTACCGCAGTGCATCTTGTGCAACACTACAAATTTTCCTTACTTCTGATGATTAACACCAAGAATTCTTTTCAACCGCTACAATTTGCGTATTGTGTGATACACAAACACGGCGGGGAAAGGGATGGCAGAGTGGTAGCGCGCTCACTTGTCGTGCCAGTGGTCGCACGTATGATTCCCGTCTGGTTCATTGAGTTTACTTGCACCTGAATCACGTCCTTCGATTACGACATTAATTTAAAAAATCAAATATATATCAAGCCACTATTATAGCATATGCAATTTTTATTGCTGGGTCGAGAAATATACGTTTATATATATATATATATGACAAATAACTTAGTGCAAGTGATCTTGAAATTGGTTAGTTTTCACATCTGAGATAGTAGGTAGCTGTGTCACTTGTGAAGGGAGGGGGGTTAAATAGTAATTTATTTATCTGTGCGCCTTTGTTTCCACAAGCAGGTGGAGTTCTTTCTCCACAGTTGTTAGACATGTCTTAATTATAGTAGCAACTTAAGAATACGTGACCATTTTGTTTTCAACGAAAGAGCTCCACGGCCCTGCGCTTCTTCAGTTGGAATTCCAGAGCGTGATCTAATTTGCGGGAAAAAAAGAAAAGTTCCGGCGAGCGAAGATAATGATCTAAATACACATGACATTTCAGTCACATTTAAATGAATAGTTTTTAAATTAGTATAAAGATCGTTGAAGTTATGTTTTATTCGGTTTCCATTATTAATAACAAAATTACAAGAACAAAATTTACTCAATATACTTTTTCCAAAGATGCCTAACTGTCATAAATAAGTTCTATACAATTATTATGTCGTACAAAGGAAATTTAAAAAAAATACTGCACAGAAATGGCATTTTAACAAAATTATAAATAAAATAAAAATGAACTAACAAAAACAGTTAATATGAAGTGCTTGTGATTAAGGAATACATTACATTTGAAAACCAACCACAGTTATACTAAGGTTGTTGATTGAGTTGTTGTTAACGTTCTAAACGAGCTCTAGGGCTTCTAAGGACAGGACCTACAGTTTTGGATAAAGTGGGCTCAGAACCAATCCGTTCAATGGACGCTGAAGGGAATTGAATCCATACCACGCGCTCAGAAAATGTGCACGCTAAACTTTCGGCCACCTCGAGATCAAGGTACATCTAAGATTTTTGCAATTTCTGTTTCTTTTGTGTATCACACATAAGGAAATAACTGAAAGTAGTTCTATAGCCTGATTGTTTGCGAGGAACCATGGGCATGCATAAATTGATTCTCGTGCAGGTGTCTCAATCACTATTTGTTGAGTTACAATGTTCATTCAAATAAATCATTACACAAGCAAAACTTACAGATACAGCATATGCAACGCATAATCATGTAGCATAAACACTCTGAGAAGGCGCGAAGAAAGACACAAGATTGGTTTTAAATTTCGATGTGAAGATTGTCATTCAATGCTGGGCTAATAAACGCCTTCCTAAGCATATTGTAAAATATATTATTTGCACATGTGCTACAAAAAAAAGTAAAAGGAGAATTACGTCGCGACCAGGACATTTCCTACCGTAAGCTAAGGCCTCTTGTTCCACCAGAGCTGCTGAAAGGAACATTTATAGCAATGCTTCTACTACTTGTCGCACGTCAGATCTCATTAATAATTATCATTTACGCCTTCCTACTGAACGGCAGGTTCTAGAAAAATTGTTGTACGCTTTTTGTTAGATACTCTGTCGATATACAAAGTTTGGTTACGATCTAAATTTTTGACATCTGGATGTTTGGGTGTTAGTTAATTAAAGGGAACATGTTATTGGTTGGCAACACTTTAAAGCGTATAACACCTAATGGTCTATCAGCGAGATTTCTTCGAACGTGTGATAGGAAGACAGCCTACCAAATTTAGGACCTTAGTTCAGTATCTGATGGTAAGACAACTTTTTTCTGTCTACTAATTGCCTCATTGAAAATATAAATCCACTGAGTCCAGAGGCTTCATTTAGGGGACAGATGGGGCAATTACCCCCTGAGTTTGAGAATATAAACGCAAAAAAAACGTATAAAACTTCTGAAAAAAAAAATACATGTTAAACCAACATGAAAACACACTGCAAATTAATGAAAAATATTATTTTTCCAATTTTGATTTTTTGTAGGAGTCCGGAACTAAATTTATAACTAAAACAACCATTTGTAACGCGCTATGCAAGTAGGTTAGTGAATTTTAATTGTCTCTTGTAGTAATTAATTTGGCGCGGCCTCATACAAAAAATCTAAATTTAGAAAAAAAAAAGTTTTTATTTTTACTTATAGTGCGCTTCTATGTCGGGCGTTCATCTTCGTCTTCTGTAAAGAAGTTTATATCTATATACTCTTTTCCTTTCATATTAGTACCGCTCAAGAAACATTTTGCGTTACGTCTGCATAGTGTTACATAGTGTCTGCGATTTTGGATCGCCGCGACTCTCTGCGGTGCCTGTCCAACGTTGACTAGATTTATCATAACAGTAGTTCTCAAAAGGCGTTCACTGACATGCTATTATGTCGCGAAATTGCTTGCCTGCCCGGTGCCGTTTTGCAAATATTTTTTTTTATTAAAATGGTAAGATAAAGGGAAATTGAATATCTTTAAGAACGTTATTTATTAATACAAGGGGAACAATACATTGTAAGTAACAAATTGGAGATCCTTGTTGCTTAACAAACGCTCAGGAAATGGAACACGTTTGTTCCACTTTTTTTTGTTGCTCTACGACAGTTGAGAAGCTTGTTTCCAAAAGGTATTATTATTATTATTTCATATAATGTACAAGTTCCTGGTTCGATTTTCCTGTCAGTCTGAACAAAAAAATATTATATCAAATATCAATGATATTCTATTAAAATATTCTATTAAAATGAATGGTTTACAATAACATATTCTTCCAAACTAATAAGAAACTTGTATATTATAGGATATACGAAAATAAATAAATAAATAAAGTAAAATGAATATAGTAGTATCCTTTGGAAACAAGCTTCTCAATTGTAGCGGTCTGTGGGCGTCAATGTAAATTCGTGTTTCGTATTTTTACACCCTTTATATTAACTTGCTCTGTAAACATCTCTGGTACAAATCTTGTAATTGATTTTTAACTCACTTCCCATCATCCGATTTCTTTGAAATTTTGTACACTTGCTTGCTTCCGATGAGAATACAATATTCAATCATTAGATATACGGCAAAATAATCCAGTTAACTGTAATTAATTAAAATAATTGGAAATTATCCTTAATTGCACGCAACGCTGCAACTATTTTGTGAAATTTGAGTTGCCTATCTCACAGGGAGTTTAATATTCATCTATTATACATACAAAATTAGAACACTAAAATAAAATTATACCAATCAATGATAAAACCAGTACTAATGTATGGGTGCGAAGTATGGTCTATCACCCAGAAAGATGAAGAGAGACTTAACACATTTGAAAGAAAGATTCTAAGAAAAATATACGGACCAGTTATGGACAACGGACAGTGGAGAATTAGACACAACGCAGAGCTGTACAACTTATACCAGAATCCAAACGTCATAACAGATATAAAACTAAGGAGACTGCAGTGGGCTGGACACGTAATCAGGATGAGCGAGGAGAGAATACCAAAGAAGTTATTAACAGGTCGATTATACAAAGACAGACCAAAAGGAAGGCCGAAGAAAAGATGGGAAGACGGAGTGAAGGAAGACTCAGCAAACATGATAGGGGTGCGTAACTGGAAAGAAGGGGCGAAGAACAGGGAAAATTGGAGGCACCTACTTGGGAAGGCCAAGGCCCGATTTGGGCTGTAGCGCCATGGAAGAAGAAGAAGAATACATACAAAATTAATTTAAAAAATATTTTTTTTTTAAACACGCTTTTTAAAGATGGACAAAAAGTAAAAAATAATTAATTGAATGAATCTTACGAATCGGAAAATAAAAGCGTCGGTGCTCTTGCTTACCTTATCATAAAATCATAATACCTAAGAGCACCCACGCTTTTATTTTCCGATTCATAAGAGTAATTCAATTTATTATTTTTTACTTTTTAACTACAAAAGTAGGAGAATCAAAAGTCGCTAGTCTGCGGGAGCCCTTTAATTCGTGAACTGTGGAATTAGTGACAATCAATGATTCTTTCCTTATATGACGCATTAAATAATTCTTAGAAATATAAATGGATTTGTTGCATCTGCTGTTGTTTGTTTATTGAGCACTTCTTCGTGCGTAGTATTCTTAGTTGCATTATTTTGTTATCTAATAGTCTCTTACTGCCAAAAGTAGTCTGGAGTTTCTGTGTTGCATCACCGGTATGCTTAGATATTGGAGATTCAATAAGACTAGATAAGAAGCTTTGCGATAAATCTCTTTAACTAGCTACATATCTCTGAATAAGATTTTAAACATATCTTTTATTATCAAAGTTGAAGGGAACTTGTTTACTGTTTTTCAGAACTAGTCAGCAGGGATTAAAATCGGCTTGCAAAAGGCGCGAAAAGCGTGCGGTCAGCATCCAGAGGTATTATTCAGCTTAAGAGGTTACCTTGAAATATTAATGTGTTTTCTTTGATCCTATTATGGAAAGATATAAGCCTCCTTCCTTGCACTACTTCATATATTATTCCCTATATTTACTCTGGTACTTGTGTCTAGTCTTTTCGTATGCTTAAGAGTGAAGCATATAGTATTTACCTGCGTTATAATCTTTTTTTTTTTTTCATCTTACAATACTTGGCAAATTTTCATACAGATTCTTGTGTTTTTCAAAGATACGAGAGAAGAGTCATTTGTAGTTGTTCGAATACAGATAACACGAACCAACAATATAAAATTGAATATGTTCCCATATTTGTTACATGCATAGCATATTGTATCTTGAAGCATTAAAGAAAGAAAAACAATTTGTTCTAAGGTATTTATAGCCTACGTATGTTGTGGTTATAACCATAGGTGAACAGTATCGCGATACTTGTATCTTTCCTCGATTTTGAGTATCGATAGATATCAGATTATTTTGAAAATAGATATCAGTATCATGTATCTCGATAGTTTTAAGCAGTATCTTTCTGATACTTTGGCGATATTTTACCGATACTATTTTAACATCCGTTTTTTTTCGTTACTTTTCAGTTCCTAGTTTGGTCTTGGCAAGGTTTCCACCAGAATTTTCAGCTTAGGAGTGTAAAGTCAAAATGTGGATGGTGTACGTGGTGTTTTGTACAGTTTCTATTGATTTTTCTTCGCAAAATTTTTTGGCCGTGTTGTCGAGCATTTCGCGGTGACACCCGTACAAGGGGGGTCTGGCGGAAACACTGGGTCTTCGTAATGCTTTAATGTTCTAGCCCACGGGAGAATTTTGAAATCACGTGAAGACTTGAGAAGAAGAACAACACGGGATTCGGAAATGTTCGTTAACTGGAAGTGATATTGCAAACTTAGAAACCTTGGACCGAGCTGCCGTAGCTCAGTGATACAGCGTTGGCGTAGCATTCGGGAGGTCCTGAATTCGATCCCAGCGGGCGACCATCCTGACAAGTTTTTCCAGGTTTTTTTTCCTGTGATAACAGGCAAATCCTGGGATGGCACCTTCAACATAGGTCCAGGTCGACACCTTTTCGAATTTTTTCCCTTCCCCTATCCCGGCCCGAGCCTTAGATGCCAAAAGGCCATAAATAAATTTTAAAAGATATCAGATACCTAGGCCCAGTTCGTAAGTTATTTTCTTATCTAAACTAATTGACAGTTCCGATACTATCTTGTTCGTGTTTCGTGTGTTCCTATGTTAACTATGTCGCCAAGATTTCCATTGTCTGGTTCGCTGCTATGATTCCAATCGAAAAGTGACGTGTATAGTAGAGAATAGTAACGGAATACAATATTTAGCCATACATATGTATAAGGAATTTGAATGAATTTTCTTTATGGCCTTCAGACATCCAAGGGTCATGTCGGAATGGGGAAGGGAAAAACTACGGAAAGAAGTTGAAAGTATCATCCCGACATTTGCCAGGTGTGACTGAGGGTAAATCCTGGAAAACGTCAGTCAGCATAAAACATGAGAAGGGGTTAAAACTCGCGACCTGATCTTAAAAGTGAGGGGAAAACACATATTTTTATTTACGTGACGTGTTAAAGAGATGCCTTAACTTTGTGGTGTCAATAAAGAGTTTAAGCGTGCAATAAATAAAAATTATTAGTCATTGTAATGAAGAGCTATACTGGATATGGAACGGAGACGAAGGTATAGCCTCAGTATTCCATATTTACCTAATTTGTAGTTTTGAAAAGTAGCCGTTCCTGAAAAAAACAATGTGGGTTACTGTGCAAATATACAGGGGACAACAAATAATTTGAAACAAAACAAAAGTAATTTTGCAGTCCATGTTATTCCTTTACAACGTGAGAAAATTTTAACAGATGCAGACAAGAACATCATGATTTCAAGATCAAAAAAATACTTGGAGAGGAGATATCTATCATTGATCCTTCTAAGTTTTTTAAGTACTGGGTGTATCTAGACGATAAATGTATCTTTGTATTCGGCCAGCCTGATTTAATAGTTACTAGCGGTAAAGAAAGAGGCCTCGAGTTTATGATGTTTGTTATTGTTGCTTTCTCTACCCGCTTCGCCTCATCTTTGCACCTCTATTTTACATGACTTTTTGAACCAATCAATGATGTCTCGAAAGTGGATCTGACTCACATTCGGGAGGTTCTGAGTTTAAATCGTAGTCGAGACCTCAGCCCTCCTGATAGGCTTTGTCTAGTCACACTAGACCAATTCTGCGCCGATTCCTGTCCCATCCTTTTCGACAGACCTAGTGTTGTACAGGCTCGAGAAAAAAAACCGGAAATTTTGGACAAAATACGGAATAATTGTTTTTTTCCGCGAGGCAAACTAAAACACGCTGGTTTTATAGTTTTTTCATCAGAAAATTCAGTATCTAGCGCATTTTATGCATTTCTGGTTTGAGTTTAGTAAAATTAAATATATTTAGGCAAAAATTATGTACAACAATTTTTCGCTTTACATTACGTATGCAATTTATCTCATTTCCGCCCTTGTCCCAGAGAGAATGTTCCGTTGATTAATGACCTTTAGGCATCTTTGGCTCAGGCTGAGAAAAGTTCCATAATGCAATTAATTTTGTCTGTGAGACCCCATAAAAATTATAATAAATTAATAGACTTTTCTTTAGTTCATAATGGTTCGTGGTGTTCTAAAATTTTGCTACGTTAATTTAGCTCATTTACCGACGTCACACGATGATGATACGATTTGCACAGCGACGTAAGTCGGGTAACAATACAATATTCCATTGTTACTTTCGTATATTTCTTTATATATTTTAAAAGCATATTTAATATATATATATATATATATATATATATATATATATATATATATAATATATTTAATGAGCTCCTAGTCGGTAGCGCGCTCGACTTCAGTGCGAGCGGTCCCGGATTCGATTCCCGGTGGGAGCTCAAAAATGGTGTTGACCCAGCATCGTGAGGACAATTGGGGAGCTGCTGTGAATAAAAGACAGTGGCGATCACAGTGAGAGCTTCGGCTCTCCTCTCCCAATCCGTCTGGTCAGCGTGGGGGCAGTAGACCAACTCCTCCCTTCGGGGAGAGGCCTCATCCAGTAGTGGATTGAATATGGCTGTGATTTATTATTATTATTATTATTATTATTATTATTATTATATATTTAATATGGACTTCTTTATCCTAAAATAAATATAAGCCTGCGACGATATTGAGTTCGACTGGTTGTAGAACACTTTATGATTTTTATCATAAAACACTAGCGTCAGAAAAAGTATACGAACACCAAAATATCTCGAAAGAAAATAATAATAAGAAAATAATAATAAAAATAATAAAAGAAAATAAGAAAGAACACCAAAATAATAGAAACATACTTTTCTTTAACAATTCGTAGTAAAAAGTAAAAAATAATTTTGTTTATGCATGACTTAAAGGGAAAACATGGGGCGCGTTCTCATATACAGTAATTTTATAAATTTTTCAATATAATTTTAGTCATGAATAACTTTTTTTTCTTTTTGCTACGAATTGTATAAGAAAAGTATGTCTTTAAAAAGTTGTTATTATTATTATTATACATCGCAAGTCAGACCTACATAGTCCCGACCTGCTCCTAGCTAAACTACAACGCTTATTTCAATTAAAATAAGTGAGTCGGAGCCCAGTAGGGAGACTTTGCATATATGCTACCACCAGGCTTCAACAATGAATGTCCCATTGGAAAAATTGCGGCTAGGCCTTTCCAACGACACATCATCCCAGGGCTAGTAGTTCCTAAGTTGAAAATTGCCGCACACACCCGGAAGTGGGATCTGGATTATCTATGTGGGTTCGAACTAGTCTCGCCAAGACATTTTCAACGATACCTCCACCACTTTCCTAGCTCTAATATTTTGATTTCAGGGTTTCTTCAGGTATTAAAGGGAACGAGTTTAAAGAATTTTTTTTAGCATGGGAGAAAGTAACCTTCCTTTCCTCTTTTGAAGGTAAATTTAGCACCCCAATTCCTTAAGTGCATTAGTGGAGAGACTCTTCAGTAATGCAGAAGTGTTTCCAATGTCTTTCAGAAATGAGAAATTAGATTCTACCTTTTTTAACGATAATAATGGAAACAATATAAGTTCGTTTCTAATTGAAAACTGGTAATTACTGAGTGGAAGCAACGTGATCAATTGTACATTATTAAAAATGATAAAAAAGCAATCTGAATATGTTGTTAAATCAATTACTAAGGTAAAACGGTTGAAAGATTACTGTATTTATCCTTTATCGTTAAGACAGTTAACTAAATCATCGTCACGTTCACAGGTGCTTCCTCTCCCTTAATTTTCCATCTCATTTTGGAGAGAAAGGAAGCCTGGTGTGTGACTAATGATTCAATAAACTTGCTTTCAAATTTGTTGTATTACAAATGAAATCTGCAGGGTGCCTTTTCTCTTATATCTGTCGGTCCAAGTGAAATTACTAGCTGTCTTGTGACCACGCGCGTTTGATACACACAACAGAATGAAATATTACTTCCCGTAATACTTCTTTCATTTCATAAGTTCTGTACTTATTTTAGTTGATCTAGATTCAAAGAAGAGTTTCTTGCTAGGGTTAGTGTGTCACAGGTGTGTGCAGACTTGACCATTGTTCAGGCGTTGTTGACATGTTAAGCTGTTTTCAAGTGTTTGTTTGTTTTTCCCTCAGGTGAAATTTAGTGTAGCAGATAAAGATAAGCCTTGTTTGTACGTTTTTCTCTGGTTTTAGTCTAAATATTCCAGGTTTCAGGAGAGTGCGAGAAACGCGATATTTATTGTTAGTAGGAACTTTCCAGTAATTTTCCATTTAGAATAGATAAGTCGATAGTTGACAGTTGTAATTGTGAATGCAGCTTCTTTTCTAAGAATGCAATCAACCGTATAAGGTAAAATTTAAAGTTCTCTGTATTGTTTGTAGTTTTCAGCGAGTTCAAACTTTTTTTTCTTTAATTTAAAGTACATATCCAAGTTTCAGCATACAGAAAAATAGCAAAAACAAAATCAACAAAAAACAAGAACAATAATTAAAACTTAACAGAGACAAATACAATAGATACAAGAAAATACAATAGATGTGATATATAGGATCGTGCCTTTCACAAAGTTCCATAAAGCTAGTTTTGAGAAGGTAAATGTCAGGAGGGTTGGTCAGTGAGTGATGAAGTGTGGAAAGTCTGATTATATATTATTTCTTTTCTAAAGATAAGCTTAAAGTTCTGATGTAAAAGTAGTCATTGCATCTGCTATTAGCTCTCGGAACACGTAATTGAAACCATGGGAGATCATCATTTGTGCGGGCATTACCATTCATCATGTATAAAGAAACAAGGAAGAGTCATGGTGGCTGTCGCGCAAATCCATTGCAGACAAAGCGCATCTGATAGAGCATGGTAAGATATAGAAATCACCCAATTTTAAGGTGCTATGGACCATAGGGAGAGGAGCTAGGGGCCCTGGAACTTTAAATGTCAAAAATATCATATATGGGCAGAACTATCATATATGGTTGCAACTTGAAATTGAATATCTTGAAAATGGTTAGAGCAATCGGAATGAAACTTTAGGAACTTAATAACGACATAAAAGTAGTAACGAAATGCAGAAACAGTGTTGCCACTTGTGATGCCAACTCAATGAAATGTATTTTCTTGAAATGGCACTATATATTAATTAATACAAAATTTAAAAGTACTGGTAAGAAAGAAAAATATGGCAAAGTCTGGCAGCGCAGTGTTGCAAACTATGGACACTATATCAAGTTCAGTGTGAAGAACCGACATCGTTACGGTTCAATCTTGTATATTTTCTACAGTTTTCAACATTGCGGTCTTTGCTTCACATATGTTGGGCACCATTACTAGAGGCTACGAAATACGCAATAAACCGACGTAGTGCCATTTGTAATACTTCAACTTTATAATAGGTTGTCAACATTGTCAACCGGTGACATCGCATTTGGGCTTCTGATATTCATCTTCTTGACAAATAAATTCCTCCAAAATCAAAACCATAAATAATGTTGCCATCTATGAAGCAGTGTTGCCAACTTATAACAATAACTTTACTGTAAATAGAAATATATATCAGTTAATATAGAACTATACAGGGTAGACAAAAATACATTATCAAAATTATAGGAACAGAAAGTTCTCATCAAAATAAGTTGTATTTGTAAATTGTCGAATTCCGCTTAGTTTAGGAGCTACAGGCTGCCGAAAGCGTGGGAAAATGAAATACTTTATATTTCCAATACCATTAACAGTTGAACTGCGGCGACGAGGTACCTTTAAAGACTTCCAAATTGCTCTATCCAAAAATGTATATTTCGAAATTGTGGCATAGCTGCGCAAGGGATTCCCTAAAAAAAACTAGGCGGATTCCCAGAAATTCTCTGAAGTAAAGGTAGGCCGAAATGTGCATGAATTTGACGACTTTCCAGCAGGTAACAATAATTTGTTTCCGCCAAGTCGATATCTCAAACAGATTCCATTTCCCGAGTGATCATTGTAAGAAAATGCGTTGTTGCATAACCAGCAGAGGTCAGAGCTATTCTCCGAACTGCAATACATTGATTTCTTTGTTAACAGTGACAGAGAGAATGCCATTGTAAACCTGGATGGTGATGATTAATCATATAAACAGTGCAGTATAGAGCAATAAACGACCGCAATGCTCAAGTGGTAACGGTTTCAGATCATGAGTCACAGCTAAAGTTCCGCGTTTGAGTCCCGGCTGGTAATCAACTTCGTGAAATTTGAAAGGACAAAACAAAAACGTAATATTAGTAAGATGGGATACAGTTCTTGGTTACTAAAACGACCCATAAATACAGTCTGTAGTTTTTTGTTGTTGTTGTTTTGTGTGTGGGTGGAGTTCATGACTGTCACAGACTTATTAATAATTATGAATGAAAAGGACAGGAATAAGAGAACTTGAATAAGGTGCACGATATTTTAAACGCACTTATGTCTGATCGTCCTCTTTTATATGTACGTTTGAATTTTGGAATCTCAACATGTTGTGGTCTGCCTATTCATCACGAAAAAAATATTAAACGAGAATGGTGAAGTGTGGTTGCGTTTCAAGTTGAAAATTCAAGTATTGAAATTTGGAGCAAAAAATTCTAAAGGAAGATTCGTGTAATTCCAAAATAACAGATTGCTCGGGTTGGAGTTACTGGTCTCCCACAAGGCTTCTCCCCTGGTGACAGATAGGGGAATGCCGACCAGATATTGTGACAACCGGAAATATTCCGGGGCGGACCAAAACCAGTACTGCTGCTTTGTAGTTAGTAGAGGAAGATAACCCCGAACAAAAATATGATGAGGGAAAGCAGCATCATATTTGTGCTCCTGATGTTTTTATTACATCCCCAAAGTCTCTTTCTCCTCGAAGTGTTAAGTAATATGAACTTGGGTGGCTTCGAGACACTGACACGTACAGCCCCACCAATCGCTTGTTGTTGTTTTTTTTTAATCCAGAGTTACGTGGGGGTGGAGAAGAGTAACTTTAAAAGATTAAACCTCAGTTCCTTTTTGAATGTGAGTCTGTGAAGATGCCGAAATCCTTTTCATTTGAGAATTTGCGAATGACTATGGTTGTGTATTGCAATTCAGAATAAGGTAGGTGACCCGTGATTTCTTAGTGGCATAAACAAACATACCATTAGAATCTGCAATGTTTTAACTAAGCTTTGTGTAAAAAGTTTGAATCTATTACTCTTTTCCCATGAAAGATTCTAACATTAGATAAACTAATGAAATATTCATAATGCCTGTTACCAGTTAATTTGCAAAATGATTTTGCTGTCAGTTGACTATCCCTTTCGTTTGAGAATTTACCCGTTATTATGGTGTTACAAGAGGAGCAGTAATTCAGAATAAAATGGGTGTGGTAAATCGTATTTTTTAATAAGTGGCATAGAAAAAGAAACCTCTATTACTCCTGTATATTTTAGAATTTATAAATGGTTTAAGATTTGTGTTAAGTTTGTTTCAATTATTTATTTTTTCATAGAAGATGACTTTAGGTAGGCTAGTGAAATATTCAAAATCCCTAATATCAGTTAATTTGTAGAATATTTTTTAAGTAAAATCAATGAGTCTGAAAAGAAAATAACTGAGTTTCCTGTCCTTATCCCTATCAAGGCTTCGTATACTCACTGTGCTTTTCAATTTACATCAAGTTTCTTGTGATCGTGGAAATAAGGTACCGCTTTAATGAATTACTCATCTGCTCCCAAAATAGAAAAAAAATATAGGTAATTTTTTTACATTTTAACGGGCATTTTATATGTAATATTTAGGGATTTTTTTAGGTTATCAAGTTCCGAGCCCTAGTAATAATATGTCAGATAGTTTCAAGATTCGCAGCGGATTGAAACAAGGCGGTGTCTTGTCACCACTACTGTTTAACTTTGCGTTGGAATATGCGATTTCAAAATTAAAGGGGACAAAAGGGATTATAATTGAATGGTTTGAATCAACTGTTTGTATACGCGGATGATGTGGATTTATTAGGGGACGATATAGATGCACTACAAAGCAACACCGATGTCTTAGTAGAATCGTGCGATGAGATAGGTCTACAGGTAAACACAGAAAACAAAGTACATGATAACAAGCCGAAACACAGGGAATGAAGAAAATAAAAACATAGTAATTAGGGATGAGGTCGTAGAGAAAGTAAACGAATTTAAATACTTGAGAGCATACGTAACATGCAAAAATGAGGTTACAAAAGAAATAAAAAGTCGATTAGTGTCGGCGAACGCATGTTTCTATTGAGTCCAAAAATTTGTAACATCGCGATTAATATCGAGGAAATTGACATTGAAAATATACAGAACGGTTATTCTGCCGGTAATACTTTACAGTTTCGAAAGCTGGAGTACGACCTTACCAGATGAATATAAATTACGTGTGTTTGAAAATGAGATTTTGAGAAAGATATACGGACCGAAACGGGACGAGATGACTGGAGAGTGGAGGAGACTGCATAATGAAGAACTCCACGGACATGACTAAGGTGGGCTGGCCATGTAGCTTGGATGGGAAAAAACGAAGAGTATATTCTATCCTTTTTGGGAGGCCGGTTGGAAGGAGACAATTGGGAGGACCGAGACGTCGTTGGGAGGACAATATTATAATAGATGTTCGAGAAGTAGGTGTTCGTGATGAAAACTGGCTTGATATT
Organism: Lepisma saccharinum; assembly: GCA_022664845.1. NCBI lineage: Eukaryota > Metazoa > Arthropoda > Insecta > Zygentoma > Lepismatidae > Lepisma > Lepisma saccharinum. The sequence goes on from JAGDQP010012640.1 coordinate 14,898, forward strand.
GCCCAGGATATAATCCAATGGCGAACGTTTGTTACTGCGGTGATGAACTTGCGAGTTCCATAAGCCATAGACTTAGTTAGTTAAATAATTTGATTTTTTTTTTTTAAATAACTATCCTTCATGTTTGCACAAACTAGAGTTTTTAATACAGAGTATTACTTAAAATAATTCTTTGAAGATTAGGGAGATGAAATGATTAGGCAGCAATGTTCTAACCAAAACATTAATTCTGTCATGGTCGAGAAGAATAAAGGTTTCGGTGAGTAAATGTTGGGTTCAATTAATTAACGAGTTTTAAGTGTCTCTCTAGAAATATATGCATCTGCACGTGGATGTACACAGGCGAAACCATTCCCAAGGAGGTTCTTTACTAGATACCAGTGCCAGATCTAGAAATGTTCCTATGGGGACAAAGTTAAATTTAGCCTTTTTTTTTCCTTCAAACTACACGACCGACCGGCGCGACGGCCACAACATTCTCTCGCATCACGTAATATACTTTTGTTATCTTCTCTGGAGCTTGTCGTAGCATCGTTATTACTAACTCCAGTCAGGCAGTAGACCTACCTATCTGACTTAAATCGCGGTTTTGAATTTTAGAGATGAAGGTAGGTTGTATGGAATAATATATAAAATGTCTTAGTGCGCAGGTATTGAAATTTTGAGCACGTTTAGGCCAATTACAATTTAATATGTGATTTTACTTCCTTTTTAGGAGTTTTTATTTTTAGGTGTTTCTGGCCTCTGAATGTGCCGCCCGGGGCGCTTGCCCCATCTGGCCCTCCTTTAATTCCGGCAGTGCTAGATACTACACATCTTTACTAGATACTATACATTTGCATAATGCATTCAATCGAAATAAGGCTTTCTCTCCCATACTTGTTCCGGACTTAGGCATAACTACCTTCTCAGCAATGTAATTTAAAGCATAACTACCTTCTCAGCAATGTAATTTAAAGGACAACCATGTGAATGGTTCATGTTTCTGTTCAGTTTAATATTCCGGCTACTTCCACGCGTTTAACATAAAACTGTTCAGGTTTACACTGTAAATCACCGCTATACGACCCAATAATGACAGCCTCTCACAAGTTCTAAAAAATAAAACTTAAGATACCTGTTTTCAAGCAACGACGCACGATAATTTTTTTCAAAAAGTCCAAATTATTTAGAATCTTTTATTTTAAGATCAAAGTATCTTCCCTCAAAATGTATTACTCCGAATCTCAATACTTGAATTTTCAACTTAAAACGCAAGCACTCTTCACTTTTTTTTTAAGGCAGATCTCAACATATTCGGATCCAATATCCAAACGTACAAAAATACAAGAGGACGATCAGACGTAAATGCGTTTGGAATATTGTGCATCTTCTTCATCTTAATTCAAACGTCTCTTATTTCTGTCCTTTTTCATTCATAATTATTAATAATTCCCTTGTCATGATTTCTACAAAAAGAAAAAAAAACTACAGAATTTATATATATGGGTCGTTTTAGTAACCAAGAACCTTATCCCATCTTGCTTACATGACGTTTTTGTTTTGTGCTTTCAAATTACTGCACTGTTTACATGGTTAATGATCGCCATTCAGGTTTACAGTGGCATTCTCTCTCATTGATAACAAATAAATCAATGTATTGCAGTTCGGAGAATAGCACTGACCTCTGCTGGTTATGCAACCACGCATTTTCTTACAATAATCACTCGGGAAATGGAATCTGTTTGAGATATCGACTTGGCGGAAACAAATTATTGTTACCTGCTGGAAAGTCGTCAATTTCATGCACATTTCGGCCTACCTTTACTTCAGAGAATTTTTAGGAATCCCTTGCACAGCCATGCCACAATTTCGAAATATGCATTTTTGGATAGAGCAATTTGGAAGTCTTTGAGGGTACCTTGTTGCCGCAGCTCTACTGTTAATGGTATTGGAAATATAAAATATTTCATTTTCTCACGCTTTCGGCAGCCTGTAGCTCCGAAACTAAGCGGAATTCGACAACTTACAGACACTTTTTTTTTTAATATTATTTGGATGAGAACTTTCCACCCTGTATATCAGTTTATGTACATTGTAAACGTACTCGTAGGAAAGACAGAAATAGCTGAGTCAGGCGGTGAAGTGCTACATACTTTCGGAGATACACGTGCTGACTATGGCCAACCTATGTAATTGATATCTCGACACAGCTCTACAAAATGATGCATGAAATGCGTAGTAGACCGAATGCAAATGTAGGAGTAATAGTATAACAGCAACAACATAGAGGGACACAAATCGTCTAACAAGCTGTTGTGCCCCAATTAGAAAAACTACACGAATACCAACATGCCACACGCGTTGGTTTTCGCTTATGTTTGAACAAAACCAAGGTGATTGTTTTTGAAAAAGGAAGGACCTGCGGCACAATTTGACATACTATGAGGTACTGTTGGCTCTAGTAGATAAGACGAGCTTGTATGTAGGAATTGTAAAAACACGTGGAAACACGGAAGAAAGAACCGGGACCGTTGTATAGTAGTCGCGAGTGCGAATGGTTACGTGCATGTTTGGCGTTTTTTTTAACTTTTTGTGTTGTTTGCTGATATTTGAAGAACAGAAAAACAGTTGTGCTTTAGAACAAAAGGCAAGACATTTGGTGTAATTTAACATACTTACAACGGTTTGAAAAGGTTTATTTACGTAGGAAGGGTATCGAGAGCAGTAGTGTGTACGGATTATTGTTTACTGAAGAAAGAGAAGACACGAGGGAAAATATTACGCGTGTAGTGTAGAATTAAACGGTGTGGGAATGGTTAATTTGTTACGTCTGTGGGAAATGATATGGTATGAAAAATTTCGAAGTCGTCGGCATAAGAATGCGAATAGCATAAGAAACAAAAAAGAAAAGAGAAAACAATGAAAGAAAAACTGAGAGAAATAAAAAGAAAGAAAAAAATTCATATATTTGTTACTAAGTTCATTCATACACGAACTGATTTAATTCCATAATTGTCCCATGAAGTACCCAGTGTATTTAGTGGTTCTTACGGACGTGACGGAGAAAAAAATGAACTCTTTGTGTCCTTTCTTGACCTTCCGCAGGCCGTCATTGTAGAAGTCTGTAGATTGCGTTGAAAACCACTGTCCCACTAGTTGAATGACGTCATTTTTGTAGTTAAGTCACCGAATCCGCAATGCATTTTTCATCCCTGGGAACAACAAAAAGCTACTTATGGCGAGATCGGGAGAAGAGAAAAAAACAGTGCAGGATTTCAAAACCATCACAATACCTTGATTTCTCAATCGCGACTTGACTAGGCTGGTACATTGTCCGTATGGAAACGAACCTATGGTAACCCACCGCGCAGTCACTCTAGACATGTGTAACTAATTTTCCACACACTACCATAACGAAGTCCTGTTTCCTTGACGATCATTGGGATGGTTGCTCGCTGGTCTTCTAGGAGAAATCCATCGTTTTCTTCATTGTGACCGCATCGTCTGTGCGAGATGGTTTTCCAGTCCTTGGCTCGTCTGTGACGGACATGTGGTCAGTTTGAAATTACTTTTCCACCTCACAACAGTGTTATGTGACGCGAAATTATTCCCCTAAACAGCCATCATTTCATCATGAACTTGCCGGGCAGTGTTCACCTTTAAATACAGAAACTGTATATCGCTGCGGGTCTCCATCTTCCAGATTACTTACATCTAGTACAACGTGTAGAGAAACGAAAGGACACAAGGAGTTAATTTTGTCCTCCGTCATGTACATATGGACCAGTAAATACACTGGCAAAATTCCAACAGCTCAATAACTTTCGGCTGATAATTAAAACTTTACCCCCTCCCTTCCTCGTACATAACCGAACCTATCCTAACTTAACCCATGGCGACTGATGTAAGTTAGTCTATGAAAAATGCAGGAAAGTATATATTAATAATAAATATGAACATATAGAAATGTATCTTATATATATATAAGTGTTCTTGCTCCCATCTGGGTTCGACCTCCGTTTTTTTTACACAGTAAGCCAATCCTTTATCCATTGATCCACTGTACGAACTTACAAACAATGCTTTTGGGTAGAAAGAATTATCTGGCAGAACAGTGATTATAGCACAGTGTATGTCGTGAAAATTTAAAATCGCATTGTGCCGCAGTTTTTCGTGAATATTAACCATTGCTGTGAAGTTAAATATTCTTAACAAAGCATATCCAAATGTCTTTCCTTCAGCTTACTGCTAATTGCCTACGAGCGTAATACTCATATTGTGCAAAATTCATTGTAACAATGGTTTGAATGGAGCCGATAGTTTTCAGTCTACACCACAGATGTAGACTGTTTCATAGCAACGATCGTTGTGTTTCACTTAAAATTAACATAAATTGTTCCGTCGATCTTTGAAGATTTATTTCTGGAAAAAAAAAAAAATCAATAACATGAGTCATGTAATTTATCGAAGACCATCAGTAGTGACTGTAATTTCGTTGCCTCCAGAACTTCTGGAAAATGTATTTAAAAGACTATCGTTCAATCATATATGTATTGCTAGGGCTGTTTGTCGAAAATTTTATGATATTGCTTGTTGTGTATTAAAAAGTGGTTATGAAAATGCTCAGATTATCATCCGACGGTTAATCAATTTAACCAAAATTGAAATGATGTTGCCGAAAGGTATTGATGAACAGCTTCAATTATTACCATTTTGCAACAGCATAAGAATTCTCCAATGCGAGTTAAACATTTTGAAGGCTGTTTGTTGGCGGTATATAAGACGTAAAAATTATTGCTTTTTCGCTGGAGAAATTTTGGATGAAATAGTGAAACTTCGTAAAGAATACGGAAGGAAATGTAAGGATTGGAAAACGCTTGTACAGATATCAGAAGGAATTATCCATTTAACAGGACACTTCATTAATTATTTTGAAATTGAGATTGAATCTCGTCTTCCACATACGACTCCTTTTGGCACAAAAGTGATCGATATTTTGGATTGTTGGCCTGTGTCTGACTACCATCTGACTCTCACTTATGACCATCGAGCCTTTCGCCTTGCAGGAACATACACAATGAAGTGTATTGACGCTTTTCGTAGCTCAGTGGATTTTAGAAAAAGCAAGCAAGATACAGATGACTATTATCTAAAAACTCTGTGCCAGTATCTTAGGAATACGGTCAGATGGAACAATATGTTTCTGCCTTTCTCGCAGTTGGAAGATCAGAACGATTTGAAGGAATACCTAGGTAATCTCGAAGAAACCAGTCATCGTTACTGCATAGAGGAAGCTCTGAACATTGGTTGGAAAAGAAAAATTTTCCAAAGAAATGGTCGAGAGGATTCAAGTAATTCAGGTTTTAAATGTGAATTTCAGTTACTTTGTCTCAATGACGATGCACCTCAGGAGTTGGAACATCATCTGTCACTAACAGGAGACGAACAGAAAAGTGAACCATCGTCGCATTCATTAGTAAATGATGTACACGATTCTCCAAGTAAGCAACTCGATGCATTGGATGATAAATACCAATTTCACATGAAGATTTTTGTAAATTCTACATCAGAAAGTAGCTTTTCACGTGATCAAATAATAATTTCTTTAATGCATACCTCCTCGATGCTGTCAGTTACAGAAGAACAAGGTGGCAGTACCAGCCGGACTGATCAGTCATAGTAATTACAAAGGAGTATAGTGAGTATCAAATTCCAGAAGCGGAATGGAGCTGGTCGCTTAATGGGTTTGGATTATTAAAAAAAAAAAAATCTAGTGTAATTAATTGAGTATGATAAGTGCTTATAATGATGTGGCTATTCAGAGCAAGTGAAGATGGTTTTAAATTGTATTTTTCCTTTTGTAGCAACAAATTGCTTGTTTCAGTTGAAGTTTTCATATTCTTGGAATTTAATTCAATAAAACTGTGTATGCAAAATATGTTCTCTCGCTTATGGTGATGATAGCAGCTAAGAAGAACCTGTATTCTGAAGGTTTATAAGATAAGTAGGACGGAAGAAGCTGAGTGACTTCCGTAATAGTACATCGCTAAACCATGTTAAGAAATAGTAACAGATGGTTCCTGGATTCTCCTGGGGTAAAATATTCCGGAGCCAAACTAGTCTCTCATTCGGGTCTCCGGGTGAGAACTGCTTGAGCGGGATCCAAGAACAGAATGAAAAAAAAGACCTTAGAATAGGAACGTGAAACGTATAAACGTTATACCAAACGGACGTTTTTGAGATGGCGGTACACGAGCCGGAGAAATACAAGCTGGACATATTAGTGATACAAAATGTCCGGTGGGAGGGTCAAGATAGCAACCGACAGGGCAAATACCCTTTCTACTAATTCACACAATCACAGGTACACAATTTCGGAACAGGATTCCTAATTAAGAACAGTATCCTTCGGGCGGCTCAAGATATAGAACTCGTAAACGAAAGACTGTCCTACATTGCGATACGTTCTCGATGCGGTAACACGGTTTAAATAAATGTCGATACTCCGACCGAGCAGAATAATAATAACGACAGGAATACACATTTTACGAGGGCTAGAAAGGTTTACCTATTACCGAAGTATAATATGATAATTATGTTGGATGATTTCAACGTTAAGGTAGGTAGGGAGGAAAAATATAGGCAAATACAGCCTTCACGAAATCACCAGCAACAATGGAGAAAGATTGATAACTTTCGCGGTTTCGAAAAACGTACTAGTAAACAGCACGTACTTCGAGCACAAAGACGTACAAATACACATGGATATCTCCGGATGGCAAAACTCTCAACTAGATCGATCACATATTAGTAGATAGACGAAGACACACGAACATAGGGACGTTTGGTCTTACAGAAGAGCGGAAGGTGACACCGATCATCAGTTGGTAGTTACAAAAGTGAGGGAAAAGTTACGCATCGCGAACAGAGAAAACAAAGGATCAAAACAACTGAAATTCGAAGTTAAACGATTAAGTAATCCGAGCATAAAAGCAGATTACCAACTCGAACTCTCAAATAGGTTCGAAATCTTAGCCGACTCGAGTAATAATAAAGTTGATAATAATGAAACTGATGTACGTAAGATGTGGGAGGTAATTCGTGATACAGTGAAGGGCGCAGCGAAGGAACGTGTAGATGAGAAGGAATAGTAGGCAAACAAGCCTTAAGCTTCCTGAGAAGCAAGGTGACGACGGCTAAGTAATAAAAGAGAAGCATATCCCAACCACTACACAAACGCAACGCCACACGGGGATTCAGAAACATGAAGCGAAAAGATCTGACGCAGACGATTCAGGAGATAGAAGAAAACGACAAGACAAACAACATACGAGATCTATTCAGACTGGTAAACTCGTTAAGAAAAGGTTACCAACCGAGGTTGTGGATGATTAGAAATGAACGCGGAGATTTTCAGGCAATCCAACTAAAATTATCGATGTGTGAAACAGTTATTTCGACAGACTTCGTAATGTATCCAACGGAGATCAAACAGAGGAATTTTAAATCTGTGCTCCAGAACCGTGACTGAACCTAGCGAGAGCGAGGTCGAAATGTCGATAAAGATACTGAGTAACTGTGTAGATTTGATAATCATTTCTTATTCGATGCTTGAAGTTTGTGTCGGATGGTAGAACTTCTTAGATACTCTTAGTGTTGTAAATAGAAAAAAAAAAAACGTTCGTTTTTCTAACACTTCAGTTTTTAAAAAGTCATGAGCCTTCGGTTTTTTTTTTTTTTTTTCAAATTTGTAATACTGCTAACGTCTCTAAGCAAAAATTACTTTCATATAGCTAATTAAGAAGTAATATAACGTAATTAAACCCCAGATTCCAAATATTTTTGGTATATGTGCGATATTCCGGGTTGCTGAGTTCTAAGTGTTGCAAACTTTTAATTTTTTTAAAATCTTTCATATCGTATCTGCCCCAAACTTAGCTTAAACATCATTCAACACAATAGAAGAAAGTTTTGGGTGTCCATGACCTCAAACACCCCAGTCGGTGTTGTCAACCTATTTTATAATTCAAATTATAGAAATGCCTTTATTAATACAAGTCTACACGTGTGCATTGATTTACACTTAACATGCTCATTAGGCACTGGAAGAGGTCATACAGGCACTCCAGGCACCGTAGTTTGTTAGGGTTGCCAAACGATTAAAAATCTAGATTTCATATTTGTTACCGTTGGAGGTATCTGCATTGATTTACACCAAATTTGACATGTGCATTAGGTACTGGGACAGTTCATCTGGGTGCTGCCGGCGCCGCAGTTGTTAGTGTTGCCAACCAATTTCAGAAAATAAAATGATTAATTCCTTCCCTATCGTTGAGCGTATTAGGACCAAACCTTGTATTTACGTTCTGGGACGCGTCATAGAGGTACTTTAGGTCCCATAGTTGACAGTGTTACCAATCAATTTTAAAACATTAAATATTTACTACTTCCATTCAGTTCGACGTGTCTGCACCAAACTTTGAGTATACATATTCGACACAATCGAAACATACTGTGGTTGTTCTTTATACCCAAGCACCTGAGTGTAAGCGTTGCCACCCTAGTTTAAAATCCAATTTTTCGAATGCCCCCATACTGTTACATGCCAATAACTATTACTATATTTTCAAAAAAGCACGTGGGGAGCCGCAGGACGTGGCTACGTTATGATATGCTTGGAAGTAATACTTCTTAGAGCCCTATTGCAACAGACTCATAAATAGAAACATATGTGGTTGCGTGTTTACAAGAGTATTCATTATGCATTTGTACATCTTTTTGGAAATATGCATATAACATAAAATACTTGTTGTTTTACTGTCTCTGTCTGTACATATTTTCATAGTATATTGGGCGGGGCTTGGAGCCCGGAGCATGTAGAGCAATTCCACCGAACTTTTATAGTGAAACACAACGTACTAGTAAAGGCAAATATATATATCTCTGCCCTTGAATAGAAGCAGGTTGTTTCCCGGGATTTTTAGCTAAAGAAAATTCAATTTTGCCGACGATAATTATGATCAAAAATAGATATCTTCCTTGACTAATACCGTAATTAGAAATTAACGTATTGTACATACGGGTTGAGAGTATATTTCGGTAACAATTCGTAGCTTTTCAGTTTACAGTAAAGATGTCTTCGAAGTTGTATTGATTGATCTCTAGGAGCTTAAATTCCTATAATTCAAAATATTTCTTCAGTTTCCTGGAAGTTTATTAGTATTTTATTACAAACTATACCAAATAACTTCAGTCCATATGTTCTTAGTTTCCTTGTTTGTCACGTTGAAGATATAGGAAGTATAGCAATGTAGCAATGAATTCATAAATTATCCCAACGTTTGCCTTGTAAGGCTGCAGGAAAACAAGGCAATAGTAAATTGGGATGAATGTGTGAACGCTTAAATCCAATCCTGCTGATTACATTGGTTATATGCAGCGTAAGACATTAAATACTTGCTTTGGGGGGGAAAAAAGCTGAAACTAAACTGAAAAAAACTTCAGACATTTTTTTTTCTTTTACGACACTATGTGCTCTGCTTCTTTGCTGTTCGTTTATAGACTCGTTATCAGTAGGTTGCACACGAAGGAAAAAAGGATTTAATTTGGATACACTTTATTAAAATTAATCCTTCCGAAAATAACTGTAAAAGCCAAATCTAGATTGTGTAAAAAGGAAATGGGAGGTATTGTTGCCCGAACGAGAGAACATTTCAAGAAGTGTAATTCAAATCCCGGTCAGGGCACTGGAGAATTTTCCTCCATTGTTCCCATGGCTGGCGCTCTGAAATATACTCAACCTCCTATCAAATTGAGTACCACAATGTCCTTGGTATTCCTGGGCACTTTGGGAGGTAAAGGCAACCGAGCGTGGGACTGACCACCCCATCTCACTTCGTGCCGTTGGTCGAGAATATGTGGATCGCTACTTCCACATACCCAATGCGCCGTTCACGGCGCGTGCGCATTGCACACGGTATACCTTTCGCTTTTTACGTTTCATATACTAAATAGCTTTGTCATTGAATTTTAATAAATAGCAAATTTCATCAAATTTGGTAAAGTAGAACCTACAATTTCTAGTAAATGCTTATGAATAAACCGGAAGATCAATTGAAACGTTATAGAAGCTACTGCAGATGGAGTACCTATCATAGCCAGTGCTGTAGTCACAGAACTTTCACAGGATATACGCTAAGTTTATGAATCTTTAAGCTGAGACCATGATTCCATTAATTTTGATTCATGTTGTTTCCATTAGCAGAAGGTATACGCTAATGTGTAAGATTAATCAGCGGGTATACGGCGTATATCTCGACTACAGCCCTAATCATAACCCCTACCAATTCTCTATATTTGAGAAAATGTTTAAAACGTTTTAAACTGTTTTTTGCAGTCTATAAAAACATGTTTAAAACAAAGATATATAAAAAACACGTTTTAAACATTTAAAAAAAAATAAAACACTTTTTTTTTTCAACCCTGGTATTTTTGCTTTTTTGCGAGTTCCATATCCTCACGTTCTTCTGGGGAACAGTTGGGTGCATAGTGTGGGGAAGCAGTCAGCAAGAATTATGGGCAACAACATGATGCTTCTTTCATTTCCAAGATGTCGAGTGGTCATTCTTACGCAAGAGGGCTTGCAGCTCACTTTTTGACAGCTTTATCAATACCAGCTGTTGCCACACAGAGTGTCGAAGTGACGAATAATCGACTGAAATACGTCGGATTGGGATAAGACTGTTGGATCATGAAATAACGATAGAATCACTGCATCCTTGACTGCTTTACAGCGTGACGCCCAAAGTTGAGCGTTACGTTAAGGAGGCTAGTGATAACAGCAGAACATATAAATTGTGGGTCCAGTACATGCATCAGGTAGAAATTATGAGATTGTTAGTACTGAAAAAGAGGGAAACAGATTTTATCTCGATTGCATTCACCGAACGCGGCCACCTGTACTTGCAGAAGATCTTGGTGTTGCCAAACACCACAAGCTCTGAAATATATAAAGAGTTTGCTAAAATGAGCAACTTCACCATTTGCCGCTCCTCAAAGTTGTGATCAGGAGCATTTGTAAGATACGTTGATCCGACATGTGTTGACGAGAGCGATGGACATCTCTGGAGGCCTAACACGTTGACGTGGGCTTACAGGAAGTATATTGACAATGGGCTCTTAGCGTGTATACTTACACTGAAATTGTCAACACGCACGAGAAATACAATGAAACTTGTAGAAGATTCAGTGAACATGTAGAAATGCACTCATCATGAAAACTTCATGATGCAAAGGTGATAAAAGTATGTAGTGTGACTGCAAGAGCGCTCACTATTCATGAATAAAGGTGAACATATAGCGTTCATTCCTACAGGAATTGTGGGTGATGCTGATGTAAACTGTGACTTTGTAATTGCCAGTACAATTCAATAACAACCATGAGAAGCAAGAATAGCTTTATGTTAAAACTTCAGCGTAAGCATAAAGTGAACTCACTGTCTTTCGAGAGCAGATATGTAAACATCAATAGCGAGAAAGTTATATCACGATCGGATAATGAAATCGCAGAATGTCTTGTGTTATAACTTGCTGTTTGACGGTGGGTTAAAGAGAAAATTCTACAAAGCAAGTCTTCTTTCAGTTCAGTGCATTGCAATTGAAGGTTCAATAAGAAAGATTGTAATTGATAATTTGTTCCTTCTGCACACAGTTGTTTGGTCCCGCGGAGTAGCGTATAGAGGTCTGTACAACATTTACTATTCTTGTATTCAATCTCACACTGTTAGGATGAGATAATTATTGTATTTTATGGGTACAGGAGATTGAGTATCCAAGATCGATACAGGTGACGGGGTATTCGTTTAGTTAGTGCAAAACTAATGTTTAATGACAACACTAGTAACCACAGCTTAGACCGCGTTTCATTCCAACCAAGTGATCAAGGTGAGATTCATTTCAGCTGTGTGTAAATATTTGGGTAGACTTGGTGTTGAGAATTCTTATTGCCGATTCTGATGTTGATCGATCAATAGTTCCACAGCTATCCTGAAATACACAGCCGAAACCAACGTAGCAGTCATTGCAGAAACTGACATTTTAGTTCTTCTTGCACTCGCCCCACCCTGCTAATGTAAACTTGATTCTCCGAAGACCAGGAAAGGATAGGCAGCAGAAGTCATGTACGATATTAGACAGCTGCAACACAACCTTGAAAGTGTTTGCAACAACATTTTGTTGTATGCAGTCTCAGGGTTTGACACAAAATTAATGGTCAACTGTACTCAGGAGAAAGTTGCACCAAAATTTATTTTGCATCTTATTGCAAGTTCGTGCAAGACAAGTCAATGTTCAAAATGTTGTCTTGTAGGACTACCTGGCATTGCCATATGTAGTAATTGGAGAGCCATTTCTTGTGGAAATAGCCGAGTAGTGCGTTAAATGAGAAACATTGTATAGCTTATACATATCTTTACATTTTACTGTAGAAGTGGTTCTTATTCTGTACCACTCACTTCGCCTACACCTAACTCACAATCAGAAAAGAACGCGAAAGAAAACGCAATAACGAACTAATGTTCACCAGGCGGAATCTATCCTGTCTCTGGGTAGTGACCGGTATTACGTACATTGGAACTATAGAAACTCCGAGGCAGAGTGTCTGTGCACCCTGCAAAACCTGAACCGCAACATCATTCCTGGATCCAGCAGTAAACCTCGTTCAGCCTAAGTCTGATCACGCATACAGCAACCGAGAACCCGATGGTCCCCGAGACCCCCGAACTTTAACCACTAAGATAGCACAAGGCTCTATCAAGCCTAGCGCGCGTGAAACAAGAATTTTGACAACCAATAGCTATTGACTATTTTTCCGTGTTACGCTATTCGTAAGTATGAAATACCAAACTAAAATTTCACATGCTTCAGGAAAGTTGGACGATTACTGAGAATGGGACCTTCTCAACACAATAACAAATAAATAATATTGCGGTGTACTAACCATTTTTCAAATAAATCCTTGCACCTCAAATACTGGGTAAAAACAGATTTTATTTCCTCTATAGGAAAACGTTCTACGAGAACATTCAACAAAATGTGTACTTTAAACATTTATAATTAAAATTCCCAAAAAATTCTTTCAAAACAATATTCGGTATCGACAAACTAAGCATGTTTTTCCCTTCAAAATTTATAATTTATTAAACAAAATAAATAATACATTGATCACTTGACGTCAAAATGAAGCCCAAACCAGAATTTACAGCATTTCGAATTTATAGCATTTCCATTCACACGGAGAAAATTTTAATATGTAATTCCCCTGAGCAGAACTGAAACTTTCGGTTATGTGACATTACAATCTTTAGAACCAAATACATATTTCGCAGCATTACTAATAATTTGTGAACATATTTTTGAATTTCAAACTGATTGTCTAAATAGATCGTTTCCAAAATGTGTCATTCAGCCTAACCGCACGCCTGTTCAAGTTAACCTTAAGTGCAATGAACTATCAGTGTACTGAGCTTACAACTTAATTTCACAGTGTTGGGTTATTTGACGAAATAATTAAAACAGAATATACTGTAGAAAACGGGCTTTTAAAACTTTAATCACAAATGCATTAGGTTTGGTTAGGATAATTTAGGTTTCTTTCATATAAAAATGGCAAACGGTGAATCGAAGAGCGAAGAAGAGCTAAGATAACCGAACTGTCAACAATAGCTAACTACGAACGTTTCAATAAAACCAACATTTCTAAATCGACAACAAAAAATAAATGCAAGGAAGTAAGGTTCTAATTCGGATGATGAAATTTCAAATTAGGAACCTGAATCACATGATAGAATAATTTTAAAAAATGTATCTAAATTACTGAATGAAAGGGGAACGGGATGCTGAACTATACTGTACCAAAACATGGATTTCAGTATTTACGTTGAAAATGAGGAGATTGGCACACATCCTATCCCATGTTCTGACGAGGAAAACCACACTGACAAAACCAACATGCACATCTTGAAGATAATAAATTCGAATTTTACACACACACACACTTTCCAAGATTGACACATGCGATAATAAATAAATAAAATCGAAGAGCTTCAATTCATTAACAGAAAACACTACACATATCACACAAATGAAGAAAGAGATAATTCACACGCGCCTTTTCACCTGCGCAAATCACCTTTCATGCACATACATAACATCACCTATCGGTGAACAGTCAATTTTAAGACGAAACACTGCTTAAAACAATCCCCCATTCGCCAGTCCAGTTCATACATCTTCCTCACATATATGTGAATGACAGCTGTTCTTTTATGATTTCACGTTCCAAATAAGTGTTTGAATTCTTCCTGGCAGTGTCAAAATTTATATTTAAAGGACTTTTACAGAATCTTCCAATAACCGCGCCAGTTGACATAGCTAGCTTCTCAACTCTACACCGTCATGAAGACGAAGTATATCACGTTACGTAGCTTCCTGACCAACCGTGGAGCAGATTACTTCAAGCGAAGAAAGGGGCATGGCCTAAAGTCAAAGCAGCCGAAACGATTCTGTCACAGACAAACGTTGAACGAAGATTTTAATTCAATAGAAAACGGGAAGGAAAGTCGAAGAATGAAATGAAACTTAATAAGGAGAGAAATTAAGGAAATTAAAAGAATACCTTTGTGTAGATCGCCCGCCAAAACAATAATGAAAGCAAAACACTCATTAGTGGCATTCCTTTCTAACGTGGACGAATGAAGCATTTCAACTGTCATATGTGGTATGTTACCTACGATGATTTATAAACACCCTGTAGGCGAGGTACTTTCAACCGAAGAACATTTACACCGACAGTGCAGAATGTCATGGTGTGGAAATAAGGAGCTGTGGAAACAATACAGCTAACTTGTTAATTGTGGAATGTGTGCACGATATAATACTGCATAGTTCCGGATAACTGGATATTCGTTGTCGGCATGGTCAGGGGTAACACGAGGCCAAAGGTAGGACAGGGTACTGTCCGAGCGATTGTCCTCGTGTTACACTTAGGCCGGTTCGATTCAGCATTTCGTAACTTATCCAAGTATACTCAAATCCTAGGTGCAAGTAAGTTAGTCGTAATTGACATTGACTACAACGATATCAAGGTGAATGGAGCTATGCAATTGCATATAAGTTATTCGATGAAATAGAGTTTGATTATTCTTAGAATTTCATTGTTTACTAGCTCTACCGTACATCCCTTTTAACAAATCTACGTCGAAGCCAAGCGCGACGTATGCCACAACATACGAAGATAAACGAGCAAAAAAAGAAAACCTCCTTTGAACTTCCGAATACAAGCAACGCTCTAGACAGGAAATAGATGATTTCCTGAGCGGAAGTAGACTCGATTAAAGAGAACGAAAGAAGAAAGAAAATAACTGAATACTCAAAACGAAAGGAAGGGTAGGCAAGATATAACTGCCCGTTGGCGATTGAGTTATTTTATCTGGCATACTTAGGCCATGTATTTTGCACGGAACTACACGCTTACACTTGAAAGCTGGTTCAAAGTATTTCGCATTGTGAGCACCAGCCAAGTGGTACATATTTTGCCCGTTCCCGTTATTCGGAAGAGTGATTTAAAATTAAATATAAATGTTTATTGTATAATAATTATTCGAAAGCAACGTAAGATAGGTAGATAGAGAAGATACGTAGTGTAGCATCGTAAGATTTCTTTTGATGGTTATTCTTTGAGTACAAGACATTGCGACAGTCATTTCTTTCTCTAGTCTGCATTACGTATTACACTTAATTTGGTGTCTTATCCTTTAAATAAGTAATCTAAAATTTAACTGGCTTTTAAATGTATTGAGTTTGAACATCATTTGTTTCTTCTTGCACTTGGAAACTAATAGGTGCTTTTCCTCCCATTGTTGATTTTTGTACGGCATGTTGTACTTGAAATTAAGGTGGAGGAGTTTACGATTTTTATTATTCTTCCTGTAGGGTCATATACTCACCTTCAGAGTTCGTTATCTGAGTTTGGAATAGCCCCTGAGGACAGTTTTATAGTCAATGTTCTTTCATCCGAAGCAAGCTGCAAATATAGCTTTATGTTTCTGTTGGTGACAAAGTCACATAAAATTAATCCATGTAATACTGGAAGTGGCAAGGATGTTAGTGTGAGAAAGAAAATAAAACTACAATTTATTTTTTCGTATAAGCTTCAATTCCAGCACTTGGAAATGTTAACCTCCGTGTAGGGACCATTTTTTCGGTAGAGAGTGTGTCATTTCACATGAGATCATCCAAATAATAATTTGGTTGCAATGTTCCTCATGTTTCTGTGTTTCGATTAAAATAATTCCTCCGAATTGCTTCCCTTTGGTAGCCACTTTTTTAACATGTCCGAGAACCTACTTATGAAAAATTAATGTCAGAAAGTTTCGTATCCCTGGAGCTCGAAGTGCTAATGACTTGAAACAAATATCATTTTACATTGTTGGAAATTTTCAGTATGGTTCCAGATAAAATCAGTATTTAAGCTAAAAATGGTTTATTTTGTTTACTATTAGCCAGATTCACGTAATTATTGAAATTTGATTTCTTTAGGCATCTAAGGCTCAGGCCGGGATAAGGGAGGGGGAAGGATTCGGCCGTTGGGATCGAACCCACGACTTCCCGAATGCTACGCCAACGCTCTACCACTGAACTACGGCGGCTCGGTACGTATTGTTATTTAGACGATTATACAGTCAAAATTGTTTTCGATGCTTAAGTATGTATAGTCCAAATTATGCTCCAGTTCTTTACGGGTAACCAAAAAGTCGAGACAAGAATGTCGAGAAGTGGCTGAAAATTTTCAGCATTGTACAATGTTTGAAATAGATAGCTTTTTACATTAAATAAGGTCTGGTCTCGCAAGCAGAACAGGTTGGAACCTGGTGTTTGTTTTCATAAGATAATTTTGAGTTGTAACCCACATTGCAATTTTGACCTAACACAGAACTGAATGAAGCTTGCTCTGACAAGTGTGGAAACTTATGCAAGCTTATCAAATCAAGCCAGAGCGGTCTAAACAAGGTTGAATCATACAATCTGGTTTACAAGAATCGAGGTTGAAATAACCTTAACAAGGATGACAAGTTTCAAGAGAGATTCAAACACTCAATTCGTCGTATTAAACTTACTTCAGGGCTATGTTTGACCTTGATTCTGTCTAGGGTTGTGCAGGTACACGAAATTTCGGGAAAAGAATCGGAAAAAAAATCCCGTCCCAGTTTCGACTTTCGTAAATGTCCTTACTGATTGCCGAGAATTCATGAATCGGGAATTTACGAGTGGACGGGAATTCCCGATCGGCCGAGAATTTACAAATCATCGGAATAAGTCGAGCTTTAGAAACTTCTCATTCCGGACATTTAGATATAACTTTAATTTTCTTCTCATATAGGGGCAGGGTTCCCACATTCTGGAAAATCAGGGAATGTGAGGCAAATGGAAACATGTCAGGGAAATCATGCATTTTGTGTAAAATGTCATGGAAAGTCAGGGAACGTAAATGTGCAAGGCTGAGTATTATGTGTAAATGTAACATTCTGTTCTTCAATCTAACATTGTTTCCTCTATCAGTTGTACAGATTGACATGTGAAGAGAAACACAGTGATATAGCATTCCCAATGAAGACAGTGATATAGTGTTGCTATTTCATGCTGTAGGAATGAGATAGTGTGTGTGTGTGAGAGAGAGAGAGGGGGGGGGGTTGATACTTTATACTGTAAAAGCAGAAATCGAAGTATGACTTGTCATCCAGAATTATTCCATATCGAAAGCATAGGGTTCTAAAGTCGCACAGGTTCTGAAGAAATACTGGCTCCACTATTGTTAAACGTGTATACCTACATAAACCTACCTTGCCTACTTAATTATCAATTATTTGTTAATAAATGAAATTATACATAATTATTGTTTGGTCTTAATTTTGATTTCTTCTCTCTCTCTCGCTCTCCCTCTCAGGAAAAGGAGTAACTGAGATTACATCCTCTTCAAGAAGGACACTGTTTAATGGACAGTGGTTAGATCCGCAGTTTTATCCATAATTTGCAGGCTGGTTGAGTGTAGTTCCCGGAGACAAAACGAAAGCTTTTTGCGCAATTTGTCGTAAGAGTTTTGCTATGAGTAATATGGGTCGTCAAGCCATAAACTCACATGTCACCCATCAAAAACTTAAGAAACTGAAGAAATCTATTTTTTATTATTATTATTATTATTATTATTATTATAGTGTGGACGATCCTTCCTAGCTATATCTCACTTCAAAGGAAACTGAAAATTTAGAACAGCAAAGTGACAGTCACCAGAGCGAGATAGATTCAACGAGGACAGTGGATTCTTATATGTGTAGCGACAGTGTTACACGTGCTGAAGTCATTTGGTGTTGAAAGTGGTTGCGAATAAAATGTCCCCAAGATCATGTTCGACAATTGCAGACACTTATGAATTGATGTTTCCAGATAGCTGAATTGCTACACGATTGGCACGGAATTGCTAGGTGAAACAAAGTGCTCTTATGTAATTAAGCATGGTCTAGCACCATATTTTCATGAGGTACTTACTGACCGTTTGAAACATTGTGGGGACTCTGTCCTGTGTTTTGATGAATCGTTAAACAAAGTGTCACAAAAAGGTCAAATGGGTGTGGTTGTAAGATACTTTGACTACAATACTAATAGGGTGGTAAATCAGTATTAGAATAGTGCATTCTTGGATCATGCAACACCAGCAGTTCTACTGTAATCTTTTCTTAGCGGCCTGTGTCCCCTTGTGCCCAACAACTTGTTGCAGCTCTCAGTGGATGGGTCCAATGTTAATCATTGCTTCCTGAAGAATTTGAAAGAAAAACTGAATTAAGATTTCCCGGATGGGGAAAAAATAGACATTGGTGTGTGTGGTCTACATGTTATCAATGTTTCAATCAAAAGTGGTCTCGATTCAGCTGGATGGGACTTGCACAGTTTTCTTCGTGACATATAGTATTTGTTTTGTGATTCTCCAGCTCGTCGTGCGTCGTTGTTTCCACTGGTAGCAAGGTGTTTCATTTGAAACACTGTGTAATAAGATGGGTAGAGAATGTAGCGTGTGTGGAACGTGATTTACTTGTTTTTGATGACATAAAGCGGTTTGTACAAACAAGTGAAGTGATCAGAAGTAACCTTTTTAAAATGTGGAATGTACAGGTGATGCCTTCATGAAGTGTAAATTATGTTTCTTCAAAACTGCCACAGCAGTGTGTGATCCATTTTTAAGGAAATTCCAAAGTCCTGAGCCATTTGTTAGTTTCCTGTACTCAGAACTTCTATATCTCTTAAGGAATCTAATGACTCGTTGTGTCAAACAAAGTAATATGAAACTTGCTGACAGTGCAGTGAAGCTTCTTGCATTGGATTTGACTGCAAATGAAAATTTACTACCGGAAATAAGAAAAGTAAACATTGGTTTTAAGACAGAAAAACTACTGAAAGCATCAGATAAAGATAAACTAGCTTTCAGGTTTGACTGTCGAAACTTTTTGCTGGGCATAAGCAAGAAGATTGTGGAAAGGAGCCCTCTGAGGTACAAACTGGTACGTGCTCTGTCAGCTTTGGATCCCAGTCTACCAAAAGAACAATCCAGTTCTTGCTCGTACTAGGATGAAATGCATCCTACAAACTCTGCATGAGCATAACAGAATATTTGATTCTGTAGCTGAGAAAGCAGTGTCAATTTATGTCTTTCTGTGTTGAAATCCAGGGGTCTCTTGCAGTTGACTTCAGAGAATACGAGGAGATGGGCAGCATCAGGTTAGATGACTTCTTTGCAAAGGTAATGCCCAAGAAACAGGAGTATTCTGATTTGTGGCATGTTGTGAAAATATTTTAATTTTATCTCACGGCAATGCCTCAGTGGAGGGCGGGTCCTCAGTCAATAAGACACTTATTGTAGAAAACCAAATTGAAGATTCTCTAGTAGCACATAGGCGGGTGGATGATTCATTTATGTACTATGGAGGTGTGGAATCTGTTCCTATTGATCGAAGAATGCTTCTCTCAGTTCGTTCAGCTCGAAGACGCTATGATGAATACCTTCAACAGTAATGAATCCAAAGTGCAGAGGAAAGTAAAGTAAAAGGTAAAAGAAGAAAACTAAGTGATGAAGTTAAGACATTGGAAGCAAAGAAGAAACAAATGGAATTATGTTATAAACAAGAAGAAGACGCTCTCGTAGAACAAATTCAAGAACTGAAAGCAAAATAAAATTCTGTTTAAAAAAGTAAATGTGAGAATTGACATATCTCAGAGTTGGCAGGGAATATTAGGATTTTCTTGACTGCCAATTTTATTGCTTTTTATTGTTTTTTCAAGAAAAAAAATATCTAATTAGCAATGTCAAGGTATGTGGTACTGTATCATACATATATTATTATATACCTACATGTTAAATTTTGTGTAAATACCAATTACTCATACTGAACATAACAAATACATAAATGGTAATTAAAGGAGTGTGATGGACGGCTATGGAGATGGAGGAGGCCATTAAAAAAGTGTATGATAGAATTTACCACATATCTTCCCATTGATATTGAAGAATTTATGATAGAATTTACCACATATCTTCCCATTGATATTGAAGAATTTGTCTGGGAAAACAAGAATTTGTGGCAGGGAAATTGATCTTCACTTTTCTGTGGGAACCCTGAGACCCTACTAAGAATATCTAGCATATTCTAGGAAATCTCATACTCCGATATCCCCACAGGGATTGATTGTACTGTGGACTAAAGAATATCTTATGAGTTTAGAATATATACAGATGCTTATCAGAATAATGGAAACACCTGAACGAAAGTGCAACTTACCAGATTAATATGGTGCCGGGCCACCTTTCGCCTTCAGAACAGCCTTGATGCGACGTGGGATGGAGGCATAGAGGTCGTGAATGGTAGCAAGTGGAATATTACACCATTCCTCGTGCAGGGCATCGGCCAGTTCTGTAAGAGAGGATGGAGGTGGAAATCGTCGCCGGAGTCGTGTTTCCAAGATGGACCACAGATGTTCAATTATGTTGAGATCTGGGGATTGGGCGGGCCAGGGGAGGTTTTAAGCTTCATCCCGATGTTCCTCAAACCACGCTGCAACAACTCCAGCTGTGTGAATGGGTGCATTATCATCCTGGAATATGGCGTCATTGTCCGGGAACAACATCCGGACCATAGGTCTCCTAAAATTGCGACATAATCGTTGGCAGTGATGCGTCCGCGAAGTGTGACCACAGGACCCAATGAAAACCATGATATTGCGGCCCACAGCATCACCGTGCCGCCGCTATGTTTCACAGTTGGGCGGAGACACTGCAGATCATACGCTTCTTTGGGCGTTCTTAACACATAAACACGGCCCGTGGTTTGGAATAGGGTGAATGGTGACTGATCCGACCATACCACACGTTTCCAGTCGTCAACGGTCCAAGTTGCATGGTCGCGGCACCATTTGCGGCGTGCTAAAGCGTTCTGGTCCCTGATGAGAGGTTTGGCCCGTGCAACACGACCCCGTAAGTTCATGTCATGTAATTCGCGGCGGACTGTGATTGTCGAAACAGGTTGGGGGAGGTGCTGATTGAGTTCCTCCGTCACTTGCGCCGCAGTGGCACGACGGTTCCGCGTGACAATGCGCTTTAATACCCGGCGTGCCCTGTCACTGATGCTTTTCTTCCGCCCACTGTTCCGCTTCCCCGATGTGGTTTTCCTGTGTGTTGTGTAGGCCGTCATCACCTTCGACACTGTCCCTGGCGACACACTCACTCCACATAACTGCGCACCAACAATTTGCCCTCTTTGAAACTCTGAGATGTCTCCCATTTTACACTACCTCCGTCTGCTGCAGCCACTGCACACTCCTGTTCCACGACGCCTGACGTAGTATGGAGACCGACCTAACACAGCACCACCAGCAGTCCGGCGCTGCGGTCGCCACGACACCACTGCCAACCCATACATCTGACGTGTTCCCAACTACAGGTGTTTCCATTATTCTGATAAGCATCTGTATATTTGATAGATGGGAATTAGATAGTGATTCTCTTTTATTGAAATGGTCTATTGGCGAAAGTCTCCAGTGACGACCAGGGAGTGACCCAAGGAAAAATTCCAGCTATTTTCGAATTCCACCACCTACCTAGGACAATTTGTTACCCCATAGCATAAGGTTGCAAACTGGCAAACTGCCGCATATTTTTACAGACTTTTCTTTAGACACAGTTATCGCTTCCTCGGAAATTAATCTCTGGGATCGGGATAACATTTTATGAATGCAGTCCTCCACTCTCTTCCAATTCAGCGCCTCACGATTTCGCAACATGATCAGGTTTGCGTTTTACAAAAGTGGCTACGGGTTTCTCCATTGGATTATTGTTTTGATTTTAATATACGTGACGAGTGTTACAAGACCTCATGTGAGAACATCTCTTTTGTTAAGTGTGCTCATTGTGAGCAAAGTATCGGCTTATCACACGCCTTCATTGATGACTTACATATTGATTGTATCAGTGTGTAGTACTTTGTACGTACATCTTTTCTTCACATGAATCGCATTTCAATTCGAAACCATGTCCTTCTGACTTTTGTTCTGCCTTTCGTTGTGACTTGTTTCAATACAATTCGCTTTCTCTTTGAACTTCCCGCCATAACCTTTTTATTTCTGGAGCTCTGCAGCTAGGATTTCACAGGTGTACTATACTCGTCACTAGCTTCAATTTAAGGTATCACTTGATGAGCAACTCGAGTCCTCACTTCGGGTACTTTACTTGTGAGAACTTAATAAGCTCAAGTATCATACTTTTCGTGCTCTGGGGGTAACACATCCGGTCCCGGTCACCTCTCAAACGCAAGGAAATAATCAAATGCTCTACTTGGTCTTCTGGGTGACGAGACCTAAATCGGGTCACCGGGCCCCAAGTACGAGGTTGGTATCAAAAAGTTTCAAGACTGGTTTTATAACACGCGAACGGATGACAGCACAAGGCTGCACGCAGAGTCACAGTGAACAGAGACCTTCATAAGTCATTGTGCTAAAAGACATCGCCCTGTGTACATCGGTAGCTGTGCAACTGGTACTATTCTGAACACGTGCGTTACCTACCACCTCTGCGATTTCATAAAAGCGAAAATGAAATTCTGCGTGAAACTGGGCAAATCTGCTACAGAGGCGCCGTAAATTATTCGGCAAGTTTACGGCGATGCTGTAATGTGTCCTTTGTGATGTTTTCAGTGTAGGAACTCGGAGTGTAGGAATATCACTGGAAGAGACGAAAGATCAGGAAGGTCTTAAAGAAACTCAACTCCCAGGCAATCCTCAAGCGTGATTTGAACACACCCTGTTTCTGCCAAGCTCGTTCTCAGGCTTCAGACCCAGGAGTAGAAGGAACACCAGGTCGAAATGTGCCAAGAACTCCGTTAGCGTGCTGTGGATGACAAGTCCCTCATGTCCAGGAACAATACGAGCGACGGGTACGACCCTGAGACGAAACAGCAGTATTAACAATGGGAGAGCCCATCATCTCGACCAAATGCATGTAAATCGTCGTGAAATCGCAGACGTAGTAACGCACCTGGTCAGAATAGCACCAGTTGTACAGCTCCCGATATATAGAGGATGTGACGGCCCTCGAACTTGGCGAGCGCCACATGTTGTAAATTAATTGGTTACCTATGTCGCTCTCGAAATTTTATATAAATTCATGCTTTCGGCAAATCTTGAAAATTTATTGTAATTTAGATTAATTACATATTTGGTCAAAATTATTGTTGAAGGCTTTGCCATATTAAAGGCTTATAGATATATCTAAAAGAAAAGAAAAAAGAAAATTAACATTCAAAGATCTGGGACCAAATTATTCTTTAGACAATATGATTTCGAAATTATATGTGTGTATATCTGCGTAGCCTAGTCGGTAGCGCGCTCGACTTCAGTGCGAGCGGTCCCGGGTTCGATTCTCGGTGGGGGCTCAAAAATTTCGGTGTTTACCCAGCATCGTGAGGACAATTGGGGAGCTGCTGTGAATAAAAGGCAGTGGGAGTAGCCCTTCGGCTCTCCTCCCTCAAACCGTCTGGTCAGCGTGGGAAGCAGTAGACCAACTTCTCCCTTCGGGGAGAGGCCTCATCCACTAGTGGATTGAATATGGCTGTGATTTATTATATTATTATTTATTAAACAGTAAATCGTATTACATGGCGCAAGGACACTAAATAACTAGCTCGTGCCAAAACTACTTAGTCTTGAAGCGAGGCAATGGTAAATCACCTCGCTTCAAGTTGCCCAGGTAGCTTAGGTTAATAGAACTGCATCCAGACAAAATACTAATGATTTTCTTCTACCAATAGGCGTGATTTAAAATTTCATTAATCTTAACATTTTCAACCACACGTTTATTCAACTTCGTACATCGAAACGAAGTTGTATTGTAATTTTACTAAAGTGCAGTATTTCAGCAATCACCATTTGGGCACTAAGGTATCAACTCAAACATGAATGATTGCCCTTTCTGATTGCAGCGCATCACACTATAAACAAACAATTCCGCACCAGAATTTATGTTCTAAGTAAATCTTCCCTTGTTAGAGCAATCGTTACTTTTATCATAGGCGATTATCTCCGTTCCTTGAGCAAGGTACTCGACGGAATTCCTTTCATTTAAAACAGTTGCTTTAAAAGAAGCAGTATTGAAGACATTTTTAAAGCGTTCTTTTCATTTCATACGATAAGTTCAGACGCGTGAGACTCCAATATAAAAGTAATGTATAAACATTTTTTTTAATCCCTGTGCTGTCAGTGCAGAGAGAACGAAAGTATGATGAACAAAGAATAATAGATACATACTTGTACAGTCTGACGGTTTCCTAAAAGTATGTGTTTGTATGTACTTTGTATCCAGCACTTCCCTTACCGTAATAGTTCCAAACCTCAGGGGTACACGTGTGTGTGACGACAAAAAGTAGCAGATAATCTGGGAGTGAATCTCATGTACGGTTCGTAATGTAGCAACATCAGTCCGTGTTGGATGCTATCAGCAGGGGCAGAAAATTGTAGTTCAGTGGTCAACACCTGTGGCTGCTACATTTCCCCTATTTCTCCTGTTCTCTCAACCGTTTTTATCCCGCATAGTATGTCCCCCGCTTCACGTCCCTTCATCTCTCGCTCATATAGGACGTATGTCATAGTCCTTGTGTAGCGTGTGTGTTTGTATTGACACGGTGTCGTGCTGACGAAAAAAAAAACGTTCTCTTCGACTGTGAGTTAACTCCCAAGGGTCTTTTGATTCAACATTACGTTCTGCTAAAAGCGGAAGAACTTGTGTACTAAAACATCTGCTTGAACAGTGAGGAAAATATTCAGTAGATGCAAATACATTTAACTGCTTGATGGGAACCGGTTCACAAATACTTGTATGAATTCCAACAGATACATGTACATGTACTCAGAGTAAACGTATACGAATGAAGAAAACCATGTTATAGTCTACATAGAAACGAATTTCTCTCTAATGCAGTAGAATTGATTTTTTATTCTCTACCTTTGAGGAAGATGTGCCGAGACTAAAGTCATAATTAGAAGTGTCCTCCGTTTGTTCTCTAGCCTTAGGTCTGTCAAGGCATAAGGCATGGGAGACGACTTGTATACCCCCACACTACGGAACATAATATTGAAATATACATGCTCACAAAATTATTTAATGAGGTATCAGTTCTGAATATTTTAGCAAGCCTGCACTGAAAGGGGATATAAATTTTACTTTTCAAGGTTACTGCTGAATAAACATAGTTTGTAATGACAGTTAAGAGGGCTCCTCGCTCCAACCCCCATTTTTAACATTTTCCAAAATATTTAAAAAACTAAGAGTACTATGAAATACAATGGACAGCGATCTCGAGATCTTGTCGATTAATGAGTATTGAGACTTCAATTAAATAATGACGTCATAATCTTCGAAAACGTATCACTCATCAATGGACAAGATCTCGAGATCACAGTCCATTGTATTTCATAGTAATTTGTAAGTGCGCTATGATTTTATATTTTTGATAGTACTCTTAGTTTTTAAAATATTTTGAAAAATGTTGCAACTGGAGGGTTGAAGCGAGGAGCCCTCTTAAAGTGTGAAATTTATGTTTGGATTGAAAAGCAGAGAGAGACGGATTTCTTTTTTAAAAAATCGAAAGATTGTTTCAGCCAAATTATTCGGACAACAAACAATTCGTATTCGGAAGGTTTTTCGATGCGGTGTATTTCAAGGCAGAAACGTTAATCCAAACAGGCATGTAGAGTCGCCGATTACTGTGTGTTTAGCCGATCCCCCAGTATAGCGCGCGGTGAACTTCGTCTGAAAAGGCAGGCAGCTTCGAGCAGTGCTACTGCACAAGGCAAAAGAGGGAGGGTTGGATCTCGTGAAATTGCAAAAATGAAGAAGATGAAGAAGAGCAAAAGTTTTGGCATTACGATGCATTTCAATAGGGAACAAGGCTAAAACGAGCCCACATATAGGATCCCAAAGAGGGTCAGGAAGTTGAAAAGGGGATTCGAAAAACACTTACGTAAAACTCTTATTTCTATGTTCGTGGTAGAATCAAGAATGGGGAACTTAATTCACCCCTAAACAATACAAATTGCTGAAGAGAGTTAACTTTCGTGATCGAGAGACTGACAGAAAGCTGTTCTCAGCAAGGTAAACCAGTGAAACAGATTGGAATATATTCGGTAGCACGCTGATGGACAGAAAGGCATGGTGGAGTCGCATAATTTTGATCGTTTACAGTAAGGATACGGACAAAGTGACAATCTGACAGTGTGCAACAGAGCGAGCGAGCGCAAAGCAACAGCCTGGTCATACCAGGAGCAAGTGACAAATTCTTTTTAGGATAAATTCTCCATAATTGGAAGCTCAGAAGATTTGCTGTGTTCGAAACGCTTTGTTGCTGAAAAATAGTTATTATAAATACAATTTTGTCTTGAGGAAAAACCGAGCTGTCTTAGCATAGAGCGTTGGCCTCGCATTCGTGAATTTGTGAGTTCGATACTAGTGGCCGGGTTTTCCTCAATCACACCAGGCATATCCCGGGATGGTGCCTTGAAATTATACCCTGGTCGACTTCTTCCCACATCCATTCCTCTAACTATCCTGACCTGAGCCATAAATTCAAACAAAATTTAAAAAAATTAGACTTAGTATTCAGCTTATCAAAGAAGTTAGAAGGGCGTGTGGAAGAATTTCATCACCTTTACAGACAACTCGATCGTTTCTTCGATTATTTGAGGATGCTCTTGGATACTTTCGACTTTTTACTAAGCAGCTTACAAGTTCTTCGCATAATTAAAGAATGGAAGCGCCAAAAATGTCGATTCTGAGATTTATGGTTTCATTAAGGTGTTCTGCGCCTTACATATTGTATCAGTTACGGATGTAAAAGTGCAGATCAACTTTTGAAGGATGGGTTGCCCTCGGAATTGTCAAACGGTACTGATTCCAGGGCTTTAGGAAGCCTGTCTGAAGCTGGGTGAATAGGAGCAATAGGTACTATGGATCAGAGCCTAAGAGGATATCATGAAGAACGGTAGTTCTTCGAGTGACGCTGACAAATTAAAAGCTCTTTGCCATACTAACAAGTAAAGTACCCGAAGTGAGGACTCGAGTTGCTCATCAAGTGATACCGTAAATTGAAGCTAGTGACGAGTATAGTACACCTGTGAAATCCTAGCTGCAGAGCTCCAGAAATAAAAAGGTTATGGCGGGTCAAAGTTCAAAGAGAAAGCGAATTGTATTGAAACAAGTCACAACGAAAGGCAGAACAAATGTCAGAAGGACATGGTTTTGAATTGAAATGCGATTCATGTGAAGGAAAGAGGCACGTACAAAGTACTACACATTGATACAATCAATATGTAAGTCGTCAATGAAGGCGTGTGATAAGCAGATACTTTGCTCACAATGAGCACACTTAACAAAAGAGATGTTCTCACATGAGGTCTTGTAACACTCGTCACGTATATTAGAATCAAAACAATAATCCAATGGACAAATCCAGGGCTCGGGCTCCTCATCCAAGTAGCCGCTTCTGTAAAACGCAAACCTGATCATGTTGCGAAATCGTGAGGCGCTGAATTGGAAGAGAGTGAAGGACTGCATTCGTAAAATGTTATCCCGATGCCAGAGATTAATTTCCGAGGAAGTGATAACTGTGTCAGTAATGAACCTGATAAATGATTTATATGGACGGAAGAAGTAAACATGAAGTGGTTGGATGAAACCAGTGCAACCACCAGTTTTAACAGTGTTATATGATTAGGGCATAATTCATTTGATACGTTATCATCCTTATTTGCACTACATGAATCCAGCAAAAGCAAGACTTTATCACGATCGGCAGGCAGGCTATTCCAGAATACAGAATAAAACTCTTTTAAATCACTTTTGTTCATGTTTACAGTCTTTCCTGGATGGGACACTATGTTATCGGGATCGTTTTGCTTATTTCCTGGAAATTGATCACTGGATTCGGATACAAGAACGTACATCGGGATATCAGGCAGAGAGAGGGATATCATTCTACACATTACATTAATTGGGAGCAACTGACGAGGTATTACCATCGGGATAATCAGCAAAACATGGACATCACAAGCAGCTAAATTCGCTTTCTATTTGAACTTTGGCCCGCCATAACCTTTCTATTACTGGAGCTTGCAGCTAGGATTTCACAGGTGTACTATACTCGTCACTAGCTTCAATTTAAGGTATCACTTGATGAGCAACTCGAGTCCTCACTTCGGGTACTTTACTTGTAAGATACAGAGTAAAATTTGGGTTGGTAGGACCTCCCTGAGACCCCTCTAGGGCAGTGCGAAAAGAAATAATTCAGAATTTTACATTTCTGATGATAGCACTGACCCCAGACCATATAGGCGGCTGAAACTTGCTGAATCTTAATCTACACTTCAGTACCTTTCAAACGGTGTATCACACGTCAAACTCGGTGAAGGGGTTCAAATGTTAGGACTTTTTTTTAGCCGATTCACAGAAGTTTCACAAATGATTGAAAAGTTTGTCTGTCTTTTTGTTTTAGCCCCAAATGGTTGGTACCGCGGGGGTTTGGGGAGTCAATTGCGGGCCATACCAAGTTGGGGTAAATCGAAGCTTTTTTTTTTAAAGGAGTTACCGTTTTCGAGATACGGAGCCTACCATGGTCCAAAATCGACCTTTTGTATAAAGAATATGCACTTTAACAGACAGCCTTATAAAATAAGTGATGTCAGTATAGAAACCCTTTTAGGATAAAGGGAAGAGTGACGCAAGAATTCTACTCACAAAAGAAGTTATATCCATTTTGCGAGTGATTTTCTTTGTCACTATGGCAGAAGTGTTTCCTTTGTAATAAAATTAAGAGACTTAGTATCCTCCCTTCCGCCATAGTGACACAAAGAAAATCACTCGCAAAGTGGATATCACTTCTTTTGTGAGTAGAATTCTTGCGTCACACTTCCCTTTACTCCGAAAGGGTTTTTATACTGATTCTATAGTCCGCAAAATATAGCTGGTTCAAACGCTGCGTGGTATGTAACCCGTCGTGCCACGGAGCACTTGCTACGATGCTAAAGAAAGAGAAACCTTTATTGTATTCACACCGGAATAAATTTCTCTAATGAAGATTCTCAGTGACTT
Source organism: Lepisma saccharinum (assembly GCA_022664845.1). NCBI lineage: Eukaryota > Metazoa > Arthropoda > Insecta > Zygentoma > Lepismatidae > Lepisma > Lepisma saccharinum. The sequence goes on from JAGDQP010012640.1 coordinate 44,611, forward strand.
TCTAAACCTTAAAAAAAAAATACTCTGTTTCCTATCCAGAGACAATATTAAAGTAACTCTTACATATCACTTTACAGGAAAGGGATAATCAGTTCAGCTATGGAAATAAAGAGGATTATTCGGAAAGACTAAGAATAAAATTTATAGAAAACTTAACGAAAGAAAACGTTCCAACAAAATTGACAATGAAGTGGAATGTTATCCCTAGGCGGATGTGAAAATTGTTTATATTACTGATCAAGTAATAGCGGTAGTAGTCACACGCAAGGTTTATACATTACATTTTTGCTTTACAGTCTAAAGAGAATCGATAAACACTTGATATGATTCCTTCATTTAGTCGACTTCTGATTTACAATGTCCTCCCTTCCTTACTTAAATTTGCCACAAAAGGAACAGACTGGAAATTGATGAACCACTTGACAGTAGCACTTCATATATGATATTAGAAAAACTACTTTCGCTTAATGGACAGACAAATCAGCTGACCGCTGAAAACAAACTTGTGGCATGAGACGTGAAGTACTTTGTTGTAAGATAGGTACAAGCAGATTTTTTGCCGTTTTTTTTTTTTAGCTGAACATTATTTTAAAAAAAAAACACGCATACAACACTTGCGTATTCATTTTATTATTATTATGGTTGTTATTAATAACGGGTAGGACAGATGAGAGTCGGGAGAACTTTACGTAATGACTTTCAAACTGAACGGTGAGCCTAGATGTATGTGTACGCGTGTATTCCTTGCTTTCAGATAATTTGATGAATTTACGTGTTACACTTCGTCGTTAAGAGTGACGCTTCAAGGTATAATCGAAGAAAGAATAATAATTGGGCCCAGGTGCGCCCTTTCCTACCCAGAAAAGAGAAATCAAATAAATAAATATCCTATACTTAACGTGCTCGACGCCACTACTTACTGCAAAGGAACATCAAGAGCTTAGCTGGTTGGAAATGTAGGTAAGAGTAGACTAGAAATTTAATCAGTAGGATACGATTGAGACCAGGTAGATTTCTTTATTTCCATAGCGATAACTTATTTTTATTAATATCTCTAATGTAGATCTGACTTTAATCCCCCCCCCCCTCCCCGCAATTCTTTATATCAGAAAGAGTTTCTCTAGTTCTTTGACGGGAAACAAATTCACTCACAGCATTATTTGAAATAAAATGAATGATCAAACCTATCGTATTCCCTGCTTAACAAGATGACCACACTTCCGTAATGTTGTGGTCTGAACGTGTTGATGTGCTCTTCTCGTCTCTGGAAGTCTTTCTACTCTAAATGAAACTGAATAGAGAGTTACCGAGCTTCTTATCTTAGGGGATGGAAATCGTTACTATAAATCTTGTTACGCCCTCCTTAAAGCATTGCTTGTATTAAGGGCAGTATTTTTTCGAAGGGATTGTTTTCCAAGGGACGTCTCCTTATTAAGGATAGCTTTTGTTACGAGGTCGCCCTGGAGCAAAATAGATTTCATTAATCATTCAGTCACAACATTCCATACAGACACACTCTCACAGTCATACATAGTGGGACACTTGGAATCAGAAACAAGAAAAGAAAAGATTGCTGGCATGAAGACGCAAGACCGTTAGTTCATTTAGCAAATCTTGAGTTTACATCACCGCGTTTAGTGCTGGTACGATACCCGCGAGTGGCATAGCAGCTTCGAAACGGCCTTATCTTCGTGAGATGGCAGATTAGCGAAAATAATTTCAAATACCAGCTGCGGCCTAGGCACGCCTTCCTCTTCAATGAGGCTGGTTTTCAAGTCCCTAACTTATATACTCTCGAAATCTGACTTCAGTGGCAATAGTTCCGACTTAAGAAAAAAAAAAGTGAACCTGAAATAAAAATAAAAGTTCATTATGAATGTTGCAACTTAATTTGATAGCTTAGGAAAAAAGAAGACATCGGAGTATACTCTGATTGCTCTCTTAACCTATAAGTATTAAATACCTCTTGAGCAATTCCACGAATATATCATACCCGATGATTAAAACTGAAACATACTGTAGATTTATTTTAATTAGTATAATCGATTCTTGGAAGGTATACGATTCATGTTTACATAAAGAAATTAAAAAGGTCATTAGTACTAACGCGTAATTAGCTTCTGTTTTTGGGTTATTTAAAAAATCACAAAAATAGCTACAATTGTACTTCATTATTCTAGCCAGCAAATATCACTTATATGCTGATGACGTTGAATGCTATATCTCGTCTGACCTATCGATCATAGTTATTACATATCGATTACACATAATAAATATCTAGATCAACATAAACAACATTGAAGGGTATCGGGGGAAAACCGGGGATGTCCATTTCTAGCTATTTTGTGTTGAGTAGCTCATTTTATTGGTTGAAATTGGAGCTACAAAGCTTTGAAAGGTCGAAGGAAAAATATTCATGAATGACCACAGGAGACCATATTACATATTTGTTGAGCCGTTTAAACATTAAGGGATGAAGAAATTAAAACTTGACTTTCTCTATAAACCTGTTTTGTGACATCCGTTGTTTTCTCCCGACACCTTTCATATCCAGATATAAATACACACTACTACACAGTAAAAAATAGGTGTGTTAATTAAACACAATGCGGTGTGGACCCAGTGTGACTACCACTTTTTGTGTTAAATCAACACAACACATGGTGTTGATTTCGGTACTGAAAAAAATATACATTTAGAGCTGCAACAAGATTTGAACATGGGTTGAAGAACACGAGATTCAAACAGTATAAACGATTTAAAAAATGTTTCTGAACACCAAACACAAACGAAGTTACTCTCACGACTTATCCCATGATATAATCACTTTTCCATTTGCCAATTAGGGATCAAAATGCCTATTCATTGAGAATAATTCCCATTTCTAAAAGCAAGCGCAGCATTTCACATGTTGCGATCAGAAAGCCGTAATGCTGGTCAAGTGTATGGCTGTCGCCATCTTAATTGCTGGCTTTCCTAGAAATGGAACATTCTCAGTGAATGGGAATTCTGGTTCCTAATTGACCATTAGAAAGTGAATAAACCATGGGATAAATCGATCAAGTAACTTAGTTTGTTTTGGGAGTTCAGCAACATATATTTCATCCCCTACACTATTACAATCTATAGTGTAGTCGTTTAATTCAAATGTTTAATAAATAGCGTTTGCATCTAGTGTGTGTGTGTTTTTTTTCTGTCTGACAATTTAGCCAAGTCGATAAGACGCTCGACTTTTAACTGAGCTACCCATGTTCAAATCTCGCTGCAGTCGTAATTTTTTTCTCTCAGTACCGAAATCAACACCGTGTGCTGTGTGATTTAACACACAAAAAGTGGTAGTCACGCTGGGGCATCGCATTGTTTTGAATTAACACAGCTATTTTCTACTGTGTAGTTCACATTAATCACGAAGATCGGTAGTTCTTGGAGTGACTCTAAGAAACGAGTCTGTTAGCGGCACTCAGCTAATTTCCGATCTAGCGAACTTTAAGCCTGATTTTGATGCTTAAACTTGCATTTGAAAGCTCTTTGCCATACTAAGACAGGTAGGATCGGTAGGACCTCCCTGGGAACCCCTAGGGCGGTTTGAAAAAAATAATCAGAATTTCACATTTCTGATGATAGTACTGACCGCATACCATATAGGCGGCCGAAACTTGCGGATGGTGTTTCACACGTCCAAATCGGTGAAGGGGTTCAAAAGTTATGACCCTTTTAGCCCAATCACAAAATTTTCACAGAAGATTAGAAAGGGTTTGTGTCATTCTGTCTGTCTTTTTGCTAAAGCCCCAAATGGTTGGTACCTGGGGGTTTTGGAGGTCAATTGCGGGCCCCAAGTTGGGGTAAAACAGTGCATATTTTTTTTTATAGGAGTTACCATTTTCGTGTTACGGAGCCTACCATGGTCCAAAATCGACCTTTTGTATGAAGACTGTGCACTTATTTTAATATGCAGCCTTACAAAATATGTGATACCAGTACAAGAACCCCTTCGGGGTAAAGGGAAGAGTGACGCAAGAATTCTACTCACAAAAGAAGTGATATCTATTTTGCGAGTGACTTTCTTTGTGTCATTGTGGGGGAAGGGAGGATACTAAGTCTATTAATTTTATTACAAAGGAAGCAATTCCGCCGTAGTGACACAAAGAAAGTCATTCTCAAAATGGATATCAGTTCTTTTGTGCGTAGAATTTTTGCGTCACTCTTCCCTTTACTCCGAAAAGGTTCTTGTACTGATAATTAGATTACACAAAGAATATAAAGCGAACTCGCCAGTTCTGTTTCTCCCTATCTATCTATCCTAATAACGCATAAACATATGATTGAATTAGTAGAATAAGTATTTACATATAAGGTAACCACACAAGTGGCCTGTGTGTTACGTACTACAGCTCGACTCTAAAATTAAGCTCCAAATTCCAAAACTTCTCTCAAAGAAGAAGTGGTTACAATTTAGAGAAAGCTGCACACAAATGGAAAGATACTGATTGATTATAGAGGTGGTTATGGAAATCTCGAAATAATAGTTTGCATTATTCTTATAAAGATTAGATAACAAGGGACAACCTATTTTATTATCCTAATTCGGTGTTAGTATAGGAGATATCCCATCTATTATTTATTCCAACGTAGAGTAAGGTCATATCGGTCCTATGCTTAAATTTACTATTAAATGTGTTTTCGATTATTAAACTTATTGAAGTGTATTGTACCAAAGTATATATAATTCTTTCATCAAGTACATGTGTGTATTTGCTTTTTATTGTATTTATTTTTTCGTCTTCCAATTAACAAAATCACTATCGGAGTGTTAAATATTTCATCACGGAAAATCGGACGATGAGAGGTTTAACGGTCCGTTAGCGTTAACCGATGTTGAAAAAACTAATTTCTCGTGATCATAATGTAAATGTGCTTAACGGATTGTTAAAATCTAACCACCATTGCTGAAACAGGCTGTAAGTCATCTAAAAATCATGCGAGTAATTTTGATAAAAGTGTCTATATAAGAAACGAGGATAAAATTATGATATTTTTAAACGGTATCAACATTAATTTGTAGTGTACTACTGAGTGGAGAAGAGCATAATTGCTAAAAATGGTCGTACCGTGAATTTATAATTTTGTAATGGAACTTCCCATATGCAGTATAGAAAATTGTATGTTAAGAATA